>PISX010023486.1:0-29733 GCA_004024625.1 Mellivora capensis
CGAAAATAGATTCAAAATGGATGAAGGACCTCAATGTGAGAAAGGAATCCATCAAAATCCTTGAGGAGAACGCAGGCAGCAACCTCTTCGACCTCAGCCGCAGCAACATCTTCCTAGGAACATCGCCAAAGGCAAGGGAAGCAAGGGCAAAAATGAACTATTGGGATTTCATCAAGATCAAAAGCTTCTGCACAGCAAAGGAAACAGTTAACAAAACCAAAAGACAACTGACAGAATGGGAGAAGATATTTGTACACGACATATCAGATAAAGGGCTAGTGTCCAAAATCTATAAAGAACTCATCAAACTCAACACCCAAAGAACAAATAATCCAATCAAGAAATGGGCAGAGGACATGAACAGACATTTCTGCGAAGAAGACATCAGATGGCCAACAGACACATGAAAAAGTGCTCCACATCACTCGGCATCAGGGAAATACAAATCAAAACCACAATGAGATACCACCTCACACCAGTCAGAATGGCAAAAATTAACAAGTCAGGAAATGACAGATGCTGGCGAGGATGTGGAGAAAGGGGAACCCTCCTACACTGTTGGTGGGAATGCAAGCTGGTGCAACCACTCTGGAAAACAGCATGGAGGTTCCTCAAAAAGTTGAAAGTAGAACTACCCTATGACCCAGCAATTGCACTACTGGGTATTTACCCTAAAGATACACACGTAGTGATCCGAAGGGGCACGTGCATCCGAATGTTTATAGCAACAATGTCTACAATAGCCAAACTATGGAAAGAACCTAGATGTCCATCAACAGATGGATGGATAAAGAAGATGTGGTATATATACACAATGGAATACTATGCAGCCATCAAAAGAAATGAAATCTTGCCATTTGCAATGACATGGATGGAACTAGAGGGTATCATGCTTAGTGAAATAAGTCAATCAGAGAAAGACAACTATCATATGATCTCCCTGATATGAGGAAGTGGAGATGCAACGTGGGGAGTTCAGGGGGTAGGTAAAGAAGAAAAGAAATAAGATGGGATTGGGAGGGAGACAAACCATAAGTGACTCTTAATCTCACAAAACAAACTGAGGGGTGCTGGGGGGAGGAGGGCCGGGAGAGGGGGGTGGGATAATGGACAGTGGGGAGGGTATGTTCTATGGTTAGTGCTGTGAAGTGTGTAATCCTGGCGATTCACATACATGTACCCCTGAGGATAAAAATACTTTATATGTTTATAAAAAATTAAAAAATAAAAAAAATAAATGGACTTTTGAGATAATAATGTGCATTCTCTGTCCTGTACAGAAACCCGATTATTTGTTGGATCCACACTGTGTGTATTTGACAGATAGTGACAAATCATCAAGAAGAGAAACAAAGAGAAACAGAAGTGGGGAAGAAGGAGAAAAGAACAAATGTGGAGAGAAGAGACAGGAGTCTGGGGAAGAGGATGAAGGGGAGGAAAAACCACAGGAAGAGACAGAGTCAGAGAAAGAACAGGTAGGAGAAGATAGGAAGGACAGCATGAGGCAGAAAAAGAAACAGCTAAAGTTATCAATTCACAGAAAAAAAAATTAAAAATCCTAGCATAATCTCTCCTTCCAGCAAACCCTAGACTACTTAATTTTTAGATAACATATTTTGTTCTTTTCCCATGATAAACTTTATTTTTATTGACTTAGTGATGCAAAGCTTCATTTCAAATAGTTTTCAATCCTAATTAGAGAATTTTGTTAAAAAATTAAAACGTTCAACATACTCACCCAGTTTATACGATTTCCTCGCCTTTCTTGCCGGAGGATGGGTAATTCTCTGGTCTCCAGAAGGTTGCATCTACACCAGAGTTGCTCTCCTGGCTCATCTCTCCACTTTCCATTTTTTCCAGGGGTGGGGGCTGACTCAGATCAGAGAGCTGTATTGATGGAATGAGAAATGCATAGCAGAATACCTTCTGGGTCCTCACCCAAGCATGTGTAATTCCTGTAGGAAGGGCACATTCTCTCATCCCTATGGTAAAAGAGGAATGGCCACTCCAGGAAAGGTTGCCTCTATCACAGATATTTCAAAAGCTCCTTTGGTTCAAGATTTTTCCCCTGTTCTCCATCACTCCATCCAAGTATTTCTTGACACGTGGATTTATGTCAATTTCTTGCAACTCATTTCTTTTTTTTTAAAGCTTTGTTACTTATTTATTTGACAGAGATCACAAGTAGGCAGAGAGGCAAATAGAGAGAGGAGGAAGCAGGAGCCCTGCTGAGCAGAGAGCCCGATGCGGGGCTCGATGCCAGGACGCTGGGATTATGACCTGAGCCGAAGGCTGAGGCTTTAACCCACAGAGCCACCCAGGCGTCCCTTGCAACTCATTTCTTAATGGATTTCAAAGGGAGGGCAACAATACATGTTGTCATGTATTTGTTTTTTTTAATTTTATTATTCAAGATGGAGTGTCTAAGATACTAGACACCTAACATTTACACCTCCAAGTCCAACAGTGCTGAATATCTCTTTAGTGTTTTATTGATGGCTTTACCAAATTTACTCAGGAACAAAAATTGACTTCTTAAACTGAATTTTCTCTCTTAAACAATTCATCACCTTGTTTTTTGTAATGTATAATGACTAAAATAACTATACTAAAAATAATCATATACTTACATTTTTAAGTTTTAATTAAGCATTTGTACTGGTCTAAGTTTAATGAATGTAACTGAAAGGCATATAGTGGATTTTGTGTGACCCAGAGCATCGTACAAAATCTTACTAAACCCCTACATTGAGATCCTTGTTACTGAGATAGCATATAGAGAGCAAATAATATCTTGAGTTAATGATCATGATTGTAATTGTTTTACTTCATGAAAAGTCATTTAAATAAACATTTTGCTTTTTGCAATGGCCAATGCTAGATTACTTTCTCTTCTTTTGATTTGTCTATTTTGAATGCTAAATTATTTTTTTTAAGATTTTATTTATTTATTTGTCAGAGAGAGAGAGAGAGAGAGCGAGCACAGGCAGACAGAGTGGCAGGCAGAGGCAGAGGGAGAAGGAGGCTCCCTATCGAGCAAGGAGCCTGATGTAGGACTGGATCCCAGGACGCCGGGATCACGACCTGAGCCGAAGGCAGCCACTCAACCAACTGAGCCACCCAGGCATCCCTGAATGCTAAATTCTTTAATAATGTTGGTGGGTTTATATTTATCACAGGACAATGAGCACCTGATGAGTTCTGGATGGCTAAGAATCTTAAATGTCCTTCTGAATAACTACAAGGAAAGGCATTTTTTTCTGGCAATCAGTAAAAAGAATCTTTTTTCCATCTCATTTATTTTATAATAATTTTTGGTTCTTTTTTTCTCTATGACCTTCATTTTTGATGCTTTATTTATAATTTCACAGTCACCAAATTTTAAATGGCTTGAAGTTTTGTTTCCTCTGTGACTTTCTAGAAATGGATTGCCTAATGGGTAACTAGTAGTTTTACATAGCTGTGAATACTTTCATTTAAAATTAATTAAAATAATATGATTTTTAAAAATTAATTTCATAGCTGACATAGACATAGTTCAGATATGTAATAACCTCAGGTAGCTACTATTACTCTATTGGAAAGCACTGAGTTATAAACATTTATAAATACTTTCATAACTGCAGAAAGTCCTGTAGGAAAGCGTGGTTCTAGAAAACACCTTTATTCTACATATGGATTTTTTTTTTTTTTTCCTGATGGAGAAGTCTGGAGCCTCAGGCATGGCAGCATACTACAGCATATCTAATGCTTTTGAATTGTTTTAACATATATTAATAAAATAATTTAATTAGTCTTTTATAAAATGATGGATATATCATTAAATCCTATAGCTAAGTTACAATCTTCTGATATAATTGTTTAAGAAATTCTAATCTATGGAGCACTGGGTGTGGTGCAAAAACAATGAATTCTGTTACGCTGAAAAGAAAAAAAAATAAAAAAAATTCTAATCTAGACTTTAAAATATTTGGAATTTTTATTAGGTAAAAAATTTAAAGATTTTTGTATATACGTATGTATGTAGATATTTATATCTGGAGAGAGAGACCTCCAGTTAAAAGCTGACTCCTTCTTATATAACATTATTTGTGATCCAATTACTTATTTTTACCAACATATATTTAGTAATGTCCAAGTGCCAGGTACAGGAAGTAGAAAGATAAATAAAGCAAGGGCATCGTGTTTTCTGATGGGGCCCTATGAGAGGATCTTGAGACAAATATGAGTTTGCCATGAGCTGGGGACAGGAGAGGGAAGGACTATTTCTGAATTGATTCCTTCGCCTGAGTCATGGAGGCCTGGCTGCATAGGGGAGAGCAGAAGGGGACCCAACACAGAGCTCTATAAATAGTTTTTTTAATATTTATTTATTTTAAAATGCATTTCAAATACATGCCTGAATGCCAAGGCTAAGTGCCAGACGTGTGTTCCTGAATAGCAAACCCAAACCAGTGATGACCTCACGTGATTTTGAAAAAAATGTGGCTCTAGATCAGTATCACAGCTTTTGTTCACTGCGGTGGGCTGGAAGTGGGCAATTTACATATTTCTCATTGCAGAAGAATTTAATGTCATATTTTCAAGATAGTCTGCACTGCCAGAAGCTCTTAGCTCTTAGGTTCCATTTTAAGGTTGGATGAGCCATGCTGTCTTTATGCATGCAGCTTTATCAACCATGAATAACGTGGGCAATTGACTAGTAATGACTCTTTACATAAAGGGTGCAGGAAACGAGAAAGCAGTTGACACATATGGATGACAGTGGCAGATACACTACGAGGAAGAGACGATAGCCTCAGTCAAGAAGTTTAGAGTAAAATTACAACCGTGCTGTGTACATATCAGTGTATTGTTTTGAATGCAAAGACAGTGCTTATGAATATTTTGTGCTACTTCTATTCACATATCCAGTATAAATCTATAGGAAAATTTATTTCTTCCAGTGACCTGGAAATTATTTTGTCAAGTTCATCTATTGATGTCCATTACAAGGATAGTGTTCCGGTGTTTTGTTCAGAAAATTCTTATTAAATGAACTGGCTGTGTTTGGTAGCCTTTCATTCACATGCCCGCTAGTTAAAGTCGTGCTGAATTTATACCCTCTACTTAGAAACTGAGACTAAGTCCTTTTCCTAAGTAGAATATAAAAATTAATTGGGAAATTTTTGAGAAATAGTAGATCAGAGCCTAGCATTATAATTGCATAGCATCATAAACTATTTGTACAATAAAAAGCAATGGCTTTGATATTAAAATAGTCACGTTTTATTCTTTTTTAAGGTTTTATTTATTTATTTATTTATTCATTCATTCGTCAGAGAGAGAGAGAGAGAGAGAGCTTATTAGCAAGGGGAGCACAGGCAGAGGCAGAGGGAGAAGCAAGCAGACTCCCTGCTAAGCAAGGAGCCCGATGTGGGACTTGATCCCAAGACCCTAGGATCATGACCTGAGCCGAAGGCAGACACTTAACAGACTGAGCCATCCAGGCGTCCCTAAAATAGCCATGTTTTAAAACTCAAAGCAGGGACGCCTGGGTGGCTCAGTTGGTTGAGTGGCTGCCTTCGGCTCAGGTCATGATCCCAGTGTCCTGAGATCGAGTCCCACATCGGGCTCCTTGCTTGGCAGGGAGCCTGCTTCTCCCTCTCCCCCTGCCTGCCACTCTGTCTGCCTGTGCTCACTCTTTCTCTCTCTCTCTGACAAATAAATAAATAAAATCTTAAAAAAAATAAATAAATAAAACTCAAAGAATACTTATGAGTGTAGCACAATGGATCCTTTTGATGCGATAGCATGAAGTCTCTTACTGAAATGAATCCAGGCCACTATATAAATATTAAATCATATTTTATACTTAAACATAGCAATTTTTACTCAAATGCTATGATATATATTTTATTTTTAGATTATTTTGGCTAACAATTTCCAATTGTATGTGATAAATTCTGCAGATATTTGCTAAAACAAGGATTCTAATACATTACTAAATATTTATATATATATATATATATATATATATATATACACATACTAATTTATGATTGCATTAGTCTTTAATATAGGGAATAAATGAGCCAGCAACCCATTGTACATTTCTTGAAAAGAAAAGGGAACACAATTTTGGGAGTTTCCTGCAGTTAAAAAAAAATTTCAGGTGTAAAAGCGCTTTTCATATTCATAAAAGCATAGACTGGTAAATCTTTTAAAAATCCTTTTGGTGTGACTGTCAACAGGGCACCAAGTCCAAAATTCTCTCTATTTCTAGAACACTGCTATACCCTATAATAACCTTAAATTTGATCACTTCAGACTTCAGTATCCACCAATGGATTGAAATAAGATTCTTTGTGAAATAAGGTTGTGACTCATGATTCTGAAGTCTAACCGCATAGACCCTGAAAAAAACATGAATATAGATGAGAAATTGCTGGTGACTAAAGCAAGACATCTACAAACTGTCTTTTCCTTTGAAGAAGTTATTTAACACAAACATGACTGAAAATAACAGCTACATTTGTATAATGGAAATATTGAACTTCTTATTTGTTATTTTCAACAGTATTTCTTAGTATTAATGAGCAAGCAGCTCTTAATCTATGGATTAATAAAGTCTAGTGCTAAGTGACTGGGTAGAAGAACTAGACTCAACACACAAGAGGTGAGGAAAAGCATTTCGACATCTTAATGCACATGAAATAATGTTTTACCATATATGGCTACCTTGTATTCACAATAAGTTTTACATTATGTCAAACACCTACATTCTGTGGGTAGAATAGATACATTATATATAGGATCTAGGGTCCTACATTAAAGATATTTGAACAATTATATAAGTGTGTGCTTCCTCACACAAAGTCAATACAAATTTGACCGGTTTTTAGCAAGATTGGTTATCTCAATGGGAAGATAGTTCCACAGGCTTTCATGTACAAAAATCACATGACAATCACGTGTAAAGGACTCTGTCACCGGTTGACTTCCTCAAGAAGCAGAATCTCATATTAATGTGCAGAATGTTTATTAGAGCACACTCTCAGCTTGAGGGAAAATGAAACAACCCTGGGCTGAGTGAGGAGTTGGTCTCAATGGAGTCTCCCCAAAAGCCTTACCACCACCATAGGAGTGAGCTTTAAAGACCAAGTAACTCTTCAGAATGTTCCAAGGTGGGACTAGGACACTGGGATTTTGGACTCAAGATGACTAGTAATTGGTTGCTGGTTGCATAGGAATAGGGTATGACTTTGAGCAAAGCCACTCTCTTCAGACAATTCCTGAAGAGTCTGAGAATGAAAGTTGTCACCTGCCAAGTTTCGAGGAGCTGGGATTAACACAATGGCCATCACCAGTCCTAAGAGATTGTATTTACACAGATCTATAGTTGAGTACATGCAGGTTTCCAGCAGAATGGCTTGGACCATGCAGCCTCATTGTCAGGCAACCTTAAGATATGAATAGTTTAGATGTTAATTTAAAGCAAAGATCTAAAAGGAAAAAAGATAGCAAAGATCTAAATAACTTTAAGTTGACTATATATATTTACATATTTACTTATACTATATGTACATATATTATAGTGACCTTAAGTTGTCATTCCTAAGATGTTATGTGAGTTTTTAAAACTTCAGTTTACCATTGCCAAATAAAGTATTATATAAAATGAATCATCCTTGTCTGTTCGCCCTCTATAAATGGTATAGTAAGTAGACAATTGAATTATACGTATTATAGAATTCAGGTTTTTTGTGTGTTGTTATCAATAATTACCATCACTTATTGATGAATATCTGTGCTTCTAATAATTGTACAATTATATAGTTATTTTATATAATTTTAAGGACTGATATTTATGGTGAAAATCCACAAGAAATTGAGATAAATCAATAATTGAAAAGCTTATGAAGAATTTCAATGTATGCAATATTATGCTAAATTCTTCTAAATGACACAACCAAATATATTTTTCTATATTTTGAACAAATTACCATCTAACTGGGAATATAAGACAAAAACAGGTAATTAACAATAAGGAGTACTGAGAATGCTGTATCAGAGGGAAAATACTTCATTATATAACTTGGGTTGCAAAACTAATAAATCAAAGAGTTGGCTTAGTTCTCTGAAAGAGAAATAACAATATAAGAGTTTTTACATTTGTTAATTATATATATGTGTTTGTCTATATACACATGCACATGCATATATGAAAATAAACACCACGTAGATGCCATTCTTCTAACCACACCCCCTGATCTTTATTTTAATTAATTTAGAGTATGTTTTGATATACACTACAGAGTTATAATTCAGTGTTTTTAAGTATTTTTAGTTCTTCTTGTATAAATTCCTTTAAAAGATTTTAAAATTGTGCTTTTCAAATTTAATAAAACGTTATAATGTATTTAATTGCAATTGTATTAAGCTAATTTTAGATGACTGGCTATTCTTAATAATTATCTTCTCATTGAGGAACATGAAACTCCCTTTCAATTATTTATTTTTTGTTACATTATTTCACACCTATGTTGACTCTTCTTTGTTCTTCATAGCTTTTAGATTTGCTTGATTTTGTTTTGTTTTGTTTTGTTTTTCCTGCTGGACAATTAGTTTTCTTTGATTCATGATCTTGTTTTATTCTATTGGTGTTATATTCTCACATTGTCCGTGTTTAATTAAATTTGGGTAACAATTAATTGGCTAAAAATGCAAGATATTTGCAAGGAATTTACTTCTAACAAGTGAGCTATCATTATGTTATATAGATACATGTGGAAGACACTGTGTAGAGATTCTTCATATTTTCCATATATGAGTAGCTTGGGATAGAATTTATAAGGTGTGTGCACATTATTATTTCTCTCCTTGCAAATTTAAGTTTAATGATTTATCCTATAAGAAACAAGAGCAAGATGTTAATGTTTATCAATTTTTCAATAACTTGAAATCATGGGGGAGAAGAGGGAGAAGGAATCTTTACCATTTAATACAGTCAGCACTGAGCATTGTTCTCACTATTTGAGATTGATAGATAATCCATAATTTTCAACAGTGTTCAACATAACTCTGACATTTAATGGAGGAGAGGAGAAATCCATTCCACATAGATATCTTTCAGAAAGATTTTTAATACAGGTGATAGTATAGGGGATATTTCTTCAACCAGAAAGAATTTATCCAAATGTACATACCTCCAGATTACACATTTATTCCAAGGAATTACTTTCAATATTCAGAAGTTGAAATTTAGGAAGAATAAAATTTCCTCTTAATTATTATCTTTCCCAATATCAAGAATCAACAAGAAATTTCAATGGTTTTTAATTTGTCATACTGATTCCAAGTGTTAGGAAGAAAAAGAAAATATCATTTGTACAGAGCAGTTGAAGTATAGTGAATGAAATACATTTTATAAATTATTGGATTTAAATTATTAAGTAATCTAAATGATTACATTATTGGATTAGATTAGATTTTTTTAATTTTTGGACTTAGATAATTTAAATTATTTCAAAATTAATTACCAGACTATACAAATTACTTCATTATGTCTTGAACAAGAGGAGGGCTTCATATGTGGGAGAGTCTTAGTGCACCTATATGGGTGGTGTGGGGGGAGCTGAGTATGTCTGTACATTTTAAGACATATATATATAAATATTTAATATTGAATATTTACTATGTCATTAAACATATATTTATTATGTTTAGTATATTATTATTTCATATATTTATTATATAATGTTATATATTTACTAGTTAACTTATATTAAAATATACTATGTATCATAGCATTTCTTAAATCTGAAATCCTGATCTTTCCTCCTAAATATTTTCATATATTAATGTGATGAAATAAATCAATGTATTTTCTAATGTGAGTCATCTTACATTCCTATTACCAAATCCATGTACTTATATTTGGTAATATGTTTACATGGATCATTTTAATAGTTTTTAGGATTAAATTTGACAATATATGTTTAATACTTTTGCACAATGGTTATGAATGCTCTTTTTTTTTAATATTTTATTTATTTATTTGATAGACAGAGATCACAAGTAGGCAGAGAGGCAGGCAGAGAGGGAGGCAGAGAGGGAGAGAGGAGGAAGCAGGCTCGCCGCCAAGCAGAGAGCCCGATGCGGGGCTCCATCCCAGGACCCTGAGATCATGACCTGAGCCGAAGGCAGAGGCTTTAACCCACTGAGCCACCCAGGTGCCCCGGTTATGAATGCTCTTGGTTTATAACTTTTTTTGTTTGTTTATAGTTTAAAGAAGCTATTAACCATCTGTATGCCTTCTTTGGAAAAATGTCAGTTTCAGTCCTCCTCCTCATTTTTAATCAGATTGGGGTTTGGGGGAGGTTGTTTGTTTTTTTTGTTTTTTAGGGGTTGTTTTTTTTTTTTGCTGAGTTGTATGGGTTCTTTACATATTTTGGATTTTAACCCCTTATTAAATATACAATTTTCTAGTATTTTCTTCTGTTTAGTAGGTTGCTTTTCCATTTTAATGATGGTTTCCTTTGTTGTGCAAAAGCATTTTAGTTTGGTGATTGTTTATTTTTGCTTTTGTTGCTTCGGCTTGTGGATTCAAAAAATCATCATCATCGAGGAGTTTACCTTATGTCAAGGAACTGGTCATCTATATTTTCTTCTAGAAGTTTTATGGTTTCAAGTCTTATATTCATTTGTTTAACCAAGTTTCAGTTAATTTTTGTGTATAGTGTTAGATAATGGTCCACTTTCATTCTTTTGCATGTGGCTGTCCAGTTTCCCCAAAATTATTTATTGAAGAGACTGTCTTTCCCATTGTCTATTCTTGGCTCCTCTGTCATAAATGAGTTAAAGTTCATAGTGGTCTACTTACTTGTGCTTGGTTAGGACAATCTACTAACAAAAAGGAGAAAACAATCCTGTGTATGTTTAAGAATAGGGAAACTTATAGCATAAAAGCAATTCTTTATTTTTGTTCTGATTTCATTTTTAGTTTGTAGCATAAAGGCAATTTGAAAGATTTTCTGCAGCACATTGGATGATTCAAACTTATTGGGGACACAGGAGATATGGCTATTTATAATGAATTATTCCTGGAAATTTCAAACTTTAGAGAATAATTCTAGGCCTCTTCTTTGTCTTCTGACTTTTTAATATTTTTGCTTTCTAATTTGTGGGTCTTAGAATACAGAAGTGCCTTGGTTGTGGGGGAAAGAGGGCTGATGGGATAGGTAAGCCAGAGAGGCAGGCTTCCCTCTTAGTCAAAATTAAAACTTGATGTTAGTAATTTTAAGCTGAGGACATTCATGCCTTCTTCCAGTCATCTAAGACCTGCAGAAGATCTTGCCTGAGCTCCACCTGACCTACTGGCCTTGAGTACTAGAGGAAACTCGGCTGCAATGAAACAGATGTGGTGTAATTAAACAGGCTCCTTAATGGCAGAGCCAGCAAACTCGTTATGTGTCCAGACCCATAATTCACAGTCAGAAAGCAATAGTTGCAAATGTGAAGTTCAGAGTACTGTTCTCACCTCTTTCTGAGAACAAATGAAGGTGTGGTTGAGCACTGATTTAGAGGAAGAAGTAAAGCCAACAACCTGAAATGTGGAATTAAACTCGCTTAATTGAACTATGGTTCTTTTCAGCCAGAACACCCAGAGAAGAATATGAGGAAATAGATCCACACTCATAGAAAAAATTAAGATTAGTGATGAGAAAGACACTATCCCAGAAAGACACTGGGGCACCTGGGTGGCTCAGTGGGTGAAAGCCTCTGCCTTCGGCTCAGGTCGTGATCCCAGGGTCCTGAGATCAAGTCCTGCATCGAGATTTCTGCTAAAAGGGAGCCTGCTTCCCCCCTCTCTCTCTGCCTGCCTCTCTGCCTACTTGTGATCTCTGTCTGTCAAATAAATAAATAAAATATTAAAAAAAAAAAAGAAAGACACTATCTCTAAGGCGTGCTAATGGCAGAAATTCTAGATGAAGAGAATAAGTAATTCATTACACACTGGGTTTATTTATATTGCATTTGAGATGCAAAAGAAGAAAGCTGCCAACATAATTAAGTACTATTCAGCATGTGGTGTTACTACCCTCAGAAGACAGCGTAGAGAAATTACCTGATGTTTAAAATACATTTTTCATATGATGTTGTACTCCATAAGGCACATGGAGGAAAGATTTGGAGGACAGATGTAACTTTCAGGAATTGCAAATACTTCCTTAGAGAAAAAGTGAAATGGGTGGGAAAATAATTATAACAATATCTGGCCCATAAGTCTTGTTAAGGTGTGGAGAGTCTCGGTTTAGCAAACTATTCTGGAAGTCCCTTCATAAAAGGTTGACGGTTTTCTGTAGGGCCACACAGTAAAAATTTTGGTCTTGTCATACATAAGTCTCTGTTGTGACCACTTAATGCTACATTTTTATATAAATGAATGGGTTTGGCTATTTTCCAATAAGCTTTATTTGAAAAACATTCAAACAAACAAGTGCCACAATGTCATGTGATTCATGACCTATATAAGCATCTGACTCTTAGTTTTGGCTCAGGTCATGATCTCAGGGTTGTGAGATCAAGTCCCCTGTTGGGGAGCCTGCTTGCGATTCTCTCCCTCGGCCCTCCTCTCTACTCTCTCTCTAAAAATAAAAGTAAAAATGTAAAAAAGTGCAACTTATTAAATAAAAGAACACTATGACATAAAAATAATATGGTCAATTAGTACATATGTAGTTTCAGAATTTTGTGGGTATGATAGGGAAGGATCGAGGTAGAGAGGGATAGAGGTAGTCATATCAGGCAGAGAGGTCACTTAGGTCTGTGCCCAAAGATGGTGGAAAGGGATTCTGCGGATAGTTGACCATAGCATGATCTGTTATCCAATGTGATGCTATTCATACAACTACAGTGTAAGGCCCTCCAGCTCCTAAAGTTTTGGCAAAATTTGTTTTACAGAGCAGCACACCATAAAATAAAAATTTTATTCACCTATGTTTGTTTATTTGCCTACATAGAGATTACTAAGGATTATAGGTTGATTTCACATGTGGTTGGTGTGAACAAAGGGATAACAACTGTACTTGCATGTGGTGAGAATGTTATTCTGACTCCTGTTGACACTGTAACTGGGAGTCAGTAACTTTGAGATCTTCAGCACTTAACCATGTGCAGAAATCCTGAGGAAGATAGCAGATAGTTGGTGTGAGCTAACATCAGCGTATAAGAGAATCTCAAGCCTCATTAGACCTTTGCAATAATTATGGGTATATTAATTCATCTTACCAAATGGTTTTATGGGTGCCTGCTAGGTTTCAAGAAAATATCTATTTTATTGCATTCTTTGCTGGAAATTATTATGTTGTGCATGGGTGAAATGAATGTTTGCTGAATCTGGGGCAAATTTGGTTGAAACAGAATTTGTTAGTTTTATGCTTTTTCATGTTATGATACTATTAGGTGCCACTACAGAGATTCTGATGTAGGAGGATCTTGGGGGTCTTTGGACTGTTATTTTTATTTTTATTTTTTTAAAGATTTTATTTATTTATTTGACAGGGATCACAAGTAGGCAGAGAAGCAGGCAGAGAGAGAGAGAGAGAGAGAGGAGGAAACAGGCTCCCTGCAGAGCAGAGAGCCCAATGTGGCGCTCTGGGATAATGACCCGAGCAGAAGGCAGAGGCTTTAACGAACTGAGCCACCCAGGTGCCCCTGGACTGTTATTTTTAAAATTCAACTCGGATCTTTTTCATATGTCACCAAGTTTGGAAATCACTAGATGTGTTTGAACATAATTTACATAAAGAAGTTACCTACTACTGCCAAAAGAAACATTTTGGACCTTTTAGGTTTTTACTCAAAGCAAATGGGTGATTCTTTGTCTGGTTGGACTACAGGTAGGAAGTGACCTATTTCTTGTCAAGAATATTTTGAATGGGGTGCCTGAGTGGCTCAATCAGTTAAGTGTCTGACTCCTGGTTTCGCCTCAGGTCATGATCTCATGGGTTGTGGGATGGAGCCCCACATCAGACTCTGAGCTCAGCAGAGTGTCTGCAGGAGATTCTCTCCCTCTGCGGCTTCTCCCACTTGCTCTCTCTCTCTAATAAATAGATAAATCCTAAAAGAAAAAGAAGATTTTGAATGACATGTTTTACCATGTCAATGATTAACATGTCATTGTCAATTACCATGTCATTGTCCCAAACAATGATTGGGGCAGAAAGAAAACAGCTATCAAAGGGAATACTAATCCATATTAGAAAGACCAAGAACTGGGGTGCCTGGGTGGCTCAGTAGGTTAAAGCCTCTGCCTTTGGCTCAGGTCATGATCCCAGTGTCCTGGGATCAAGCCCCACGTCAGGCTGTCTGCTCAGCAGGGAGCCTGCTTCCTCCTCTCTCTCTGCCTGCCTCTCTGACTACTTGTGATCTCTGTCTGTCAAACAAATAAATAAAATCTTAAAAAAAAAAAAAAGACCAAGAACTCTAGAGTCACTAATTAGAAGGCCAAAATTTTCTATAATACTGGAAGGCTTTTGCATAATTGAGTTGAATAATTTTTACATTCTGTCACACCTGCATACACAGTTCATAGCTAAAGTCCATTAGAAGAAACTTGAATGACCTACTATGGTCCTAAAATGACTAAATGCAAGTGAAGTCAAGATCACACTTTATTTTTATTGTTGGAGAAAGTACCTATGGAAAGGCCCACTCTGTCCACTATGCTTCATAATTATAAATCCCATAGAGTAAAACTAAGCTTTTAGAGGACAATCTATGTGATCCTGTGGTTGTAGTTTTCTGGAATTGAAGGGAGAAGTTTCACTGAAATCTTCAGGATAAGCATCCATCATGCATTTCGATTCCTACAATACTGCTCTCAATCTCAGACATCATAACGCATTCAGCAAGCAATTATTGAACACTCCATATGTTTGAAAAACCTACCTCCAGCACTGAGAATATGCCAGGGACCAAAATAGAAATAGACCTTTATGTCACAGACATATTTTGTAGGGGAAGACTGGAAAATAAATACTGAGATTTTTCTCAAATAAGTACCCAGTAGTCCCCTTTATCCATGAGGATATGTTCCAAGACCCCCAATTAATGCCTGAAACCACAGAAAGTACCAAACTGTAAGGATACTGTTTTTTTCTATACATACATTCCTATAATAAAGTTTAATTTATAAATTAGGGAAAGTAAGAGAGTAACAACAGTAACTAATAATATCATAGAACAATTATATTGTAAGAAAATGCTTGTGACTATGATCTCTCTCACTCTCTCTCAAAATGTCTTACTGTACTGTGCTCACCTTTCCTCTTCTTGCAATGACGTGAGATGATGCTGTGACTACATGATGAGTATGAAATGAGGTGAATGACATAGGCGTTGTGACCTAGCATTAGGCTGTCATTCATGTCTTGTCCCTACATCGGAAGGAGGATTCTCCGCTCCCAGACTGTGGTTGACCTTGGGTAACTGAAACTGTGGAAGGTTCCACTGCAGATAAAGTGGCCCTACTGTGTTCTACAATCTCAGATATTGCAAAGTCCTATAAGCAAAAATGTAACATGATGTTAAGATATAAAGTGGTGCAGCAGGGAGATGTTAGTTACACAGGGAGAGCATGGGAGGGAGACAGAGATGTCTTGATGATGAAGCCACAGCCCAGCAGAAATCTGAATGAGCCAGGAAGGTTCCACCTGGATATCTCCAGGCAGGTGAAGCAGCATGTTCAAGGTCCTGAGACAAAGATAAGCCCGGTGAGTCTGAGGAGTAGTTAGGAAACTAGGAGGCTAGATAATTCCATATATTATTACTAAGTAAATGAGTGAAGATCAAGGACTGTTTGTAAAAGTAAATAGAATGGGAGAAATATCAAAGAGCAGGAAATGTATGAACAAAGTTTCAAGCAAAGCTTTTCCAGGGTCTTCTAGAACTTTTATAAAACACATGACCTGGGCTCTATAGTGTTAGTATAATGGACTGGTTGAAGGCTTTTGAGAAAGGAAATAATATGGAGAAATGGATATATTTTTAAGAGATTTTATTTATTTGAGAGACCGAGCACGAGCAAGCAGAGGATCTGAGGGAGAAGCAGACATCCCGCTGAGTAGGGAGCTTGATGCGGGGCTCCATCCCAGGGCCCTGAAATTACAACCTGAGCTTAGCAGATTCTTAACCAACTGGGCCACCAAGGCACCCTGAGAAGTGGGTATTTAAGGAAGAGTCTTTTTGCAGTGCTATGAACTGTAAACTGAAATGCAGACAGAGCAAATGAAGAATGAAGAATTAGGTATGATATCATTAGATATGACAGATAAGGACGACACATGGGAATAGAGGTAAGACTAATAGACATTATAAAGGAAAGTGTAATAGTACATGGTAAGTGATTTAAATTTGGGACAAGGAAGAAGTAATCAAGATTTGGGGAATCAACAGCTAATGATAGCATGGTAATGGGGGGTGCAGAAGGTGAAATTAGTATCAGATAACTGTTTTAGGGGTAGGCTGGTTTTGGGGTTATGGCTTATGTATTTAAATTAACATATTACCAGATAATTATAATTCCAGTGGTTAGGACTATGAAATTTTAGGATGTCATGCTCTTGTTAAAGTTCTGAAAGTAGTGGTCACCAAAATAAGACTATCTGAGTTCATAATTTCAGAATGTAAAGGATGATATATTGAAGAAATCTCAACTTCAGGAAATAGGATATTAGTTTTAAATAGTAGATACTTTGAAATTTTTAAACTAAAATATTTAGATAGTTTTAATAATATGCAAATGCATTCATATATAGACAAAATACTCAAGCTGTTCTAATTTAAATTTATTTTATTTTACTTGTGAGCATGCTATCATAAGGACTCTTAAATTTCTAAACAAATTATTTAAAATCAGAAAATGACTTCTGTTTCTTGTGAGCCATTTCTAAAATACATTTGTTTCTTAAATTTACAGTTAAATAAATCTACTTTAACATATGATATGTACAAAGCACTTCACAAAATGTTAATAATAAAAACGGTGAGTAATATAATATTATATTTAGCCTATGATCCAAATAACAATGATATTAATAATAACTTTGATCATGAAGTAATAACCATAGGATGCCTTCTAAGTGCCAGGCACTTTCCCAAACAGGTTACCTATATTAAATCATCTAAATATCACACTGTATTAAATATGTGCTATTATTTTTAATAGTTCACAGATAAGAAAATAGAGTATAATGAAGGTTAGTAACTTACCCAGCATCACAGAATTAGCAACTGACAGAGTCAGCTGCAGAGGCCACTTCAGTATATTAAAAAGATGGTAAAAATCATCTATATTCAATAATATATTAATCTATATCAAGAATACATTTCATTTGATGAGACAATCTGATGTGGGGTTTTGGAAATACTTATCTTTGGATGGATCTCATGAGAGGCAAAGTGGTGAAACTTAGCTCTTGAAGTCATTCAAGTGCAAGACAACTCACTTTTAAATGAAATAAGTCACCTATTTTATCATGAGAAGCTAACTTTTCTTGATTTTTACATGATTTTATCCAGCACCCTTCAAAACAATGGCTTATTTTACCCTAATTACTGAAATTATTATATCATAAATTTATGTATGTCGTTGAGGTTTTTATCAGTAAAACACACATAATAATCAACCCCAAATTGTACCATAATCAAGGGTAAAATTCCAGCCATATTCAAAGAGCTTATAGGGTGCTCTTATGTGCTTAAATGTCTACATATGTTCCTATCCATGAATTATACACGTTCTCCATTCCTTGTTCATTAAGATTACTAAACATTTTAGTTTGTGTGTATACAAATAGAGCTATTTCTACATAGTGTTCTGTGTCTAGAAAAGAAACTATTACATTAATGGTCAGAATTAATTCCATTTGAAAAGTAGATTGCTAATATCAGACAACAAAATCTTAATTGGAAATGCCTTCTTAAAACATGAAATTTAAGTTTTGTAATCCAACTCCTGATAACATTGATGGAAGGCACATGAAGTAATATCCCTTGGGAATCTAGAAAATTTACAGCTGACATTGTAAAGTGTCTCTCTCAATTACAGGCCCTATAATTTCTTTACTTATAGAATAATATACTTAATTTGCACAACTGCAACTCAAGTACCATTATTTTTCTTTAATTAAAATGTATCCTGCATAGTACATCTATGTGAATAAAGAGATTAGGATATATTACTGAAAGTTTTCTTAACAGCCACAGATAAAATTCCTTTCTTCTGAATGTTTCATATTTTACAAAAGATAACAAAGTAGTACTGGAAAAGAATTCATCCAGACATTATAAGTTTAGAAATGTGTAAAGAAAATCAGTGGTTTGCCATGATAGTAATTTCAGCTTGATAAATTAGTAGTAATTTCCTTACAGTTAATGTTAGCATTATTCTACTTTATAGAAACATTACATATTTTATCATATACTTCCTAAAATTACACAAGGGCATTTATGTATTTGTGAATGCATGTGTTTAAATACAATTTATATAAAAATAGCTTGGAAATATGTGAGAGAATCTGTACTCTCCATGTGATACATATTTAAGCTAAGAACCAGATTTATATTCTCCTGTTTTTAAGTTCTCTTATCTTTTCATTATCTTTTCAGCTACACAAATTCTCTTTTATTCAGTTTTTAAATTTCCTAATGGGTTGTTTTCTTTTTACATCTTCAGGATAAAATTCCATTTTCCAGTGTTTATTTATGTTTTTATCTTTCATGAATATAGTCCATTGTCTTTCTGTTATTCGCTATGTCTTCAGAAAGTGCTTGAATTTTCCTTGGTCCAGTCTTCTTCATAGTTTCCCTATTTGTTTCATTATTTACTCCCATTAACTCAGATTGGGTGATTTCCAGAAGATAAGTTAGAAGAAGTTCATTGACCCTCTCTACACCCTCTTCTCAGATCAGTTTCTGAAAGGCAGGTTGGACTATGTAAGTCTGAGGAATGTCTGCATTGTTCGTCTAAATTCCATCTACTCCAGGAATGTGGATCTGAGAACAACAGTTTATTCTCTCCCCGACATGCCTATCATCCTGACATTTCAAAAATTCATCAACCAAGAAAAAATACATTATTCAGGGTAAATTTCTAGTAAGACCTTTCTTCCTTCTCTGTTCCTGCAAATAAAGTTTTAAGTTATGGCCATTACATTTCCAAAGTTCAATGGAAGTGTGTCAATGATTTGTCGCTATGGTAGGTGAAATCATGCCCTCCCAACTCGTGGATGTGAACACCTGCATCCTCGGAGACTTCGAATATGTTCCCTTGCATGGTTTAGGGAACTTTGCAGATATAAGTATGTGGGCTTTAAGAATGTGAGATTATTCTGGATTATCCATGTGGACTCAACATAATCAAATAATCCCTTAAGAGCAGAAAATGTTTTTTGGCTAGTTCAGAGAAATAAGACATGAGAAGAACCCAAATTGCTTTTGCTGGTAAAGGTGGAGGAAGATGCCCTTGAGGCAAGAAATACAGCAAATCACAGAGGCTGGACACAGTCCTCAGGTGAGAGCCAAATAGGACACAGGGACCCAGTGCCACAGCTCCAAAGAACTAAATTCTACCAGCAATCCAAAGAAGCAGGAAACTGGTCCTGCTCTTAAGCTTCCAGAACAGACTTAAAATCTTGATTTTAGTTCAGTGAGATTCTTAGTAGACATCAGACTTGAAGAATTCCAAGAATGTATTTGTGTTGTATGATTTTGTGTTTTGTTATGGCAAAAATAGAAAACATTTTTGCCTCTCCTTCCTACCTTCTTGTTAAATTGTTTTTTGTGAGCAAATTACTATGAAATTTCAACATTTCTGCCTCTCCTTCCTACCTTCTTGTTAAATTGTTTTTTGTGAGCAAATTACTATGAATGCAGAGAAAGAGAGAGAGAGACAGAGAGCTTATATACCCTATATTACCTCCTAAGACACACACACACACACACACACACACACACACACACACACGTATGTGAAATAAATTAAGCTAGTTTATCTGATAAGTATAAACTTTGAACAAGCAAGGGCCAAGGGACATGCTGGGTGGTCAGCACAGAATGGAGATCATCCTATCAGTCTTATGTCTTAGGTAGAAAACTCCCATTATTTTATAAGTTGTCCAAGGAAATATATTTATAAAAGGCAGTTGGGACTTACTTCTTAGTCAAATCCTTAGTTTAAAACAAGCAATGAAATATTACTGCATTCTCCTTTGTATTTAAGAAGGATATACTCAGTCTTTCAAGGATATGATATTAATTAATTTGGTATAGAATTGGTAAGATTAAAAATTAAATACTGAACTTAAATTCAAAGCAAAGAATAATTGGTTATACACTATTTTCAGTGAGATAATATCAACCAATTTCTCTCTTTTAATATTTATTAACCAATACAGAGGTTTTACAATTAAGCATCACTTGAGTACTTTAAACATTTTGTTCTACGTAATACCTAAATATTCTCTTACTAACAATTCTTTTATTTTACATATATTTAATTTACATGTAATTTTCTTTAATTTATAGTGAGATGCTATTAGTATGAATGGTGGAGTACAGAACATCAAAACTCTGCTCCTCCATAAATGCTATGAGAATATGGCAAAAATTTTCAAAATTGGCATTTTCAGAGCTATTGAAATTAACCAAATGTTTGCAACAATCTAAAAAAGTGTTTATTCGATAAAAACCATTTACTCTTCTTAAAAACAGTGAACTTTATAGTATTTTAACTTGTTCCATTTCCTTTCCCTTCTCCATAAATCTAGAGTAATTTTGAAAACCCATAGTTCCACAATCATGGTGACCAACAGTAACCTAGCAGTCTTTGGGGGGGATAAGAGTTCAGAGCTTACCAAAAGTATTATTCTAAGAGAAATGTGATTATTTGATTTTTCTGGCAGTTGCCTGGAAATACCTACTGACAAGGGTTTGTCTTTATCCTGAATCAGAGTTTACTCAGATGTGACCCAACACGCACACAGAATTATTTAACAAAATCTGGGAGAATTATCTGTTCCAGGCATTTAAGGAAATCTCTGTACAATCATATTTTGACCAATAAGCTAACTGAGAAGAGACTTTAGTTTCCACAGGCAAAAGCAAAAACAAAAACAAACACAAAAGCAAACAAACAAACAATATATTTGTAATATTTACAAAATTACTTCAGGAAAATTGCTAACAACAACAACAATAAAAACAAAAACCAAAAACAGCAAAGCAACAATAACAAGCACCTAAGGAGAGAAGGAGAATCTGGTTTTCAGAGTTGCTAAGTTATTTAATTAAAGTGTACAGTTTTCAACCAAAACTTATGAAGCATGCAATACAATATCAAAGTGTAGATCATACATGAGCAAAACAGAACCCAGTAAATAGAAACTGCCCATAAAGGAGTACAGATGTTGGACTTATTTAAAAAAAAAAAAAAGACTTTAAATTAGATATCTTAAATATGGTAGAAGAAGTAAAGGAAACAATATGTAATAGTTTCCTAGGGATGCCATAACAAAACACCACCATCGTGGTGGCAAGAACAAAAATTTGTTTTCTCACAGTTCTGGAGGCTGAATGTCGAAGATCATGCCAGTAGAACTGACTTCAGATGACACCTTTCCTCTCAGCTTGAAGACAGCACTTTCTCAGTATGTCCCCACATGGTCTTTTCTCTGTGGAGGGAGAGGATGAGAGGTAGGGGCTCTGGTATCTATCACTTTTTTATAAGACTATCAATCCTATCAACTTAGGTCCTCACCCTTATGAGGTCATTTGACCTTAACTACCACCTTGAAGGTCCTATCTCCAAATAAAATCACATTGGGAATTAGGGTTCAAACAAAAATTTTGAGGTTAAAAAAATTCCGTATATAATAGTATGCTTAGCGAACTAAAGGAAAATATGAGAATAATATCTTGTTGAATAGACTATGTTAATAATGTTATGAAAATTATGAAACCCAAATTAAAATTCAAGACTTGAAAATTATAGCAACTGATGAAAAATTCACTGGAATATCTCTATGGGCAGATCTGAGCTGGCAAAAGAAAAAAAAAAAAAGTACTGAATTTTACAAAAGGTCACTTGAAGTTATCCAATCTGAAAAGCAGCAAAACACAATGAAGGAAAAGAAAAGAAAAATCCCCAGATATTTGGAGGAAACCATCAAGCACACCAACATACACAGGATGGGAATCCTAGGAGGAGAGGAGAGGGGTGTAGACTGAGTATTTTAGGAAAGTGGCCCAAGACTTCCCAATTTTGATGACCAACATTAATCTACACAGCCAAGAATTTCAATAATGCCAATTTTGAGAAACAGAAAGAAACTCACACCTTAGCACATCAGAATAAATCTGCTGGAACATAAAGGAAAAGAGATTTAAAAAAATACCGAGAGATGATTTATCACATTTGTTATGAATTGAATTGTGTGTGCCAAATCAAATTCCCCTGTGGAAGCCTTCACTCACATTGACTGATTTTAGAAATAGGTCATTCTCCAAAGGTGAGAATTCAGAAGGTGATTCAGGTTAATGAGGTATAAGGGTAGAACCCTAATGCGATATGACTGATGTCGTTGTAATCAGAGGAAAAGCCACTAGAGTACATAAACACAGATGAAAATCCAGTGAGAACTTAAGGAGAAAGCATCTGTGTGCAAGTGAGGGAGAAGGACTTCAGGAGAAATCCATCCTGCTGACACCTCAATCTTGACCTCCTTGCTTCCAGAATTATGAAAAAAATAAATTTCTGTTCTCTCAGCCACAGAGTCTGTGGTATTTTGCTATGGCAGCCCTAATAAGCTAACAGGACAGTGTATTCTCAAATTCAACAGCTGAACTTTCATCAGAAACCATGGATGTCAGATGCCTTGCCAAAGAAGGTATAAAGATGGCCAATAAGTACATGGAGACATGCTCAATGCCACTGGCCACTAAGGAACAGCAAATTAAATATGAGATAATATTATATTCTGTTAGAATTGCTAATTTTATTTTTTTTAAAAAGCTCCCAATACCAAATGCTAGTGAGGATGTAGAGAGGGAAGAACTTCCTTTATGCTAGTGGAAAAGGAAAATACTACAGCAAATTTGGAAGGCTGTTAACAGTTTCTTATGAAGCTAAATAGAGACTTAAGATGATTCAGCAATCACACACCTAGACATTTATCCTACACGTTGAAAAACTTATGCTCACACAAAAAACTGCATGCAAATGCTAATAGAAGCTTTATTCAGAATTTCCAAAAACTAGAAGCAATTACACTGTCCTTCATAAGTAAACAGATAAATAAGCAGTGGTAAATCCATACAATGGTATCCTATCGAACAATAAAAAGAATGAGCTCTCAAGCTATGCAAAAATATGTGTGGATCTTAAATTCGTATGGCTTCATGATGAAGGCCACTCTGAAAAGGCTTTATAAAGTATAAATCTCTTAGATGACCTTCTTCAAAAGGTTAAACTCTGTAGATTATAAAATAGACCGGTGGTTGTCTGGAAGTTGGGTGTTATGGAAAGAGAGGTAACCAGAGGAAGGATGAGGGACATTTTCTGGTTGTAAAACTGCTCTGTGTGATAGTTTAGTGGCGGTACCTGACACTTGACTATGCATTTGACGTCGAGGTTTACAGCACAAAGTGCATATATAAAATCTATATGTACATTTATATTTATAAATACATTATATATGTAGGAGGTTAGGGATTATAGGATGTAATGCAGAATGTATACTGCAAATGAATAATAAAGTCAAGGAATAGCAAATGATGAGATGATGGGTGTCAATTTTCTCACTCCTGGATTGGGAAGTTATGCATCAACTGGAAAAAAAGGGTAGGGTAGGATTATCAATTAAGGATTATAGGTGGAGACATAAGTATAAACTATTGTTTAGCTTAATATTGGCACACATGGGTACATATAGAAATATCTGTAGATATGTGCATACACACAAGTCAGTACACACATGCATGTCCTTGCTCTGTCAGCTGAGGGGACCTACAAGCAATAATAATACCTCAGGAGCAGCAAACACATCTAGTCCCTAAACCTTGAGTCTGATACTCTTCTCTGATAAAAAGAGCATTAGATGCCTTAATAAAATGGCAGATGCCAGGGTTAAGCAGGAAACATAGAAGATGAGTCCTAGAGTACTTCGTAGTATCAAAAAGTAAACACACACACACACACTCACCAGTATGCCAATAAGAACCAACAGGAAGTACTTCCAATGGTCCAAACTGGAACAATTTGAGTAACAAAGATGTATTAAATTGCAAGCCAAAGTATAGGATGTCTGTAAGTCTACACCGATATAAATAATTGACTAAATATATAAATAAGACAAAAAGAATGGGCAAATCTTAAGTGCAGAGTGATACCAAATATGCAGGTTCTCTGTAGATAACATGGACATTTTGTAACTCTGCCCATGTCTTTAATTGTGAACTATGCATAATTTCCTTTTAAACAGTGAAGTACAGAAACATGGAAAGAGAGAAATTTTCAGTCTCGCAACAACAGACTGGCAAACACCATCGCTCTACCACAGGCAGCAGGTGATAGCTGGTAACTTGACAAGATGTAATGGGAATGACATTTTACCTTTTTCTTCTCCAAACCTCAGAACTCTGCCTAATCATGAGGAAAACTTCAGAGAATTCCCTCTATGGAGACAGTCCCAAAATACCTGATAATTATCCACGAAACTATCCAGGTCGCAAAAAAATAAGGAAATTCTAGCATACTACCATACCCAAGAGCAGGTTGAGAGATCTAAATGTAATGTGGTATGTGAATGGAATGTAAGAAAAGAAAAAGGACATTTAGTACAAACAAGGAAATATGAAAAAGTATGGCTTTTAGTTTAAAAAAATGTGTCAATATTGGTTCAGTTTGACAAATATACCATACTAATTTGAAATATTAGCAAGGAAAACTGGGTATATGGCATGAAGGAATTCTTGGCACTATCTTCAATTTTTCTGTAAATTTAAGCTATTCTTTTAAAGAGTTAATTAAAGAAAACTCTTTTGTAGGTTGGAAGAATAA
Source organism: Mellivora capensis (assembly GCA_004024625.1). Classification (NCBI taxonomy): domain Eukaryota; kingdom Metazoa; phylum Chordata; class Mammalia; order Carnivora; family Mustelidae; genus Mellivora; species Mellivora capensis. Next base: position 25,103 of record PISX010023486.1, read on the forward strand.
CCCCCTTTCATATTATGGCAACAAATAGACTATCTAAACCAAGTGTTACTATTTAAATGGGTTTCTCTCTTGGATGAGTTACTCATTAAGATCATAGGAGGCTATTGTTAGTAAGCCTATTCAGACAGACAATCCACACTTATTTTATTGTTATCTCCAAGTAAAAACAAATAATTTTATTGTGAATCAAGTACAACCTCAAAAATTTTATTCTGCCCTTTTTTTTTTTGGCCCTTGCTTTAAATAAAATATTTGTAGTTTTCCAAATATTCTCTTTATCCTGTTACTCTTTTTTACTCTAAATGTTAATGCTCTCTTTTATTATGTCTTTTATCCCTTATTTTTAATATTTACTTCAAGAACCATTGAATATGGCTGTTGTACAGTCATTTATAATTTGCAGCAATATCCAACAGTACATTATAGTGCCAGGATTAAGTATAACATACACTACATGTAAAACAGAAACTTAAGTAACAAAAACCAGTATGTCAGGACTCCACTTACATGGGTTACATGGATTACTGTTTTTGTTTAATTTCAACTTATTGCTTTCAGCCATTGTACACAGGGACATTCCAAAAACTTAAAATTAGTAGGAATTCTTTATTTTTGGAGAAATAAGTACTCAATCAGAAGATCGACTACCATTTACCAAGGACATTTAAACTAGAACTTTGATGGAACAGAGATTGAAAATCTACAGTATGTTTCATTAAAAGAGTAGCAACTTTTCATTACAATGAGCATCTTCCAAGAATATATTATATTATCTTCTATGGTAAAATGACAAGCACAGTCTTCAAAATAATCCCAAAGGCACAGTGAGAAAAGGAACATGAAAGTAAAATTAAATAACCTGCTAATTTGGTATTGCTTTTTTAAATGCTTTATAGTCTCTACTTTTAATTAAAATACTGGGCTATGTACAGCTCAGAGCTAATCTTAAATTCTCTTTTTAAAATGTTAAACAAAGCACAGAATATGCTTATTCCCCACTGTAGTTTTAATGACAAACACTTATAATTATGATTTCATGCCAACAGGGTGAAACAGCATTCTATTCCTGCCAACAGACTGTGAGTTATTTGTGTTTTCTGTAGGCTCAGGGCAAAGAACAAGGTTTCATAAAAGTGCTTAATAAAGTTTTAGGTACACGAATGCAGCATGGTTTGAAAAGTCAGAAAATCTGAGATTAGACACATTTGTGGTACTGAGTCTTTCCACTATGTCTTTAAGCCCAGTAGAAATAGACAACATTCTGCTCCAAGTCACTTCTGCAAGTTTCTGGCAAATGTTTGAATAGACTGAAAGGTATATATGTGAATATTGGGAAATAGGTTTGAAAAAGTTCATACAATGTATATGTCTTTTATTAAAAGAAAAAGATTTTACTTATTTTGAGAGAGAGCAAAAGCAAACATTTGGGGGGCAGGAAGAGGGGCAAAGGGAGGAGAAGCAGACTTTCTAAGGGAAACAGGATTCCTTCCCAAGACCCTGGGATCATGACCTGAGCTGAAGGCAGATGCTTAACCCACTGAGCCACCCAGGCACTCCTGGAATATTTATTGATTGTTTTTGTTCCTGTACAACTAGTTAAAAAAGATACAGCCAAAATTAGGAAAGCATTGTTGTAACTTCAGAATTGCAATTGTAGGGTGTTAGATACAAATATAGAGTGAAGATTTTTTTTTTAAACATTCTATTTAGGGCATGAAGGCAAAAGAAAAAGTTCAGTGGAGCCAGGGGTTTAGAGTAAAAACACCTTACCTCTTACCCTCATGGGCAGCACTCTGGAATTTGAACACAAGTTTTAACATTATGGTTCTAGAATCTACATTTTTTAACCTCAAATGATTTGACATCTTGAGGGCTGTTACCACCTGTGTAGATTATGTTCACCATGTGTCTCAAAACTGTTAATGTATTATTAAAGAATATCAGGGCTATAAGGGTTAGTAGACATAGTCTAGAAAAAAAAAAAAAAAAACTATTGTAAAATCACAATTACATCCAGATAAAATAAACGAATTTCTGAATGACAGAGTGGTATTTGGTGCCAAAGGAGGAGAGGATTTCTGACCTCAACTCTGAGACTGATATTTGATTCATTGTGTCATATCATATAATTTAAGGCATTGTGGTTTTTAGCTATTTATTTTATTTTAATGTTTTTTTCTTTACATTAAGATGATTCACAAGAATTGAAGACATCACAGTGTTTATCTACAAAGAAACATAGAAGAGAATCCTATCTGAAGATAATATACATTCAGCATAGTAGTTTCTAATGTGAACTTAGCACGAATCACTTAAATTTTTTTTTAAAAAGTCAAATTTTAACCCTTAGAGTATAGCACTGGAGATACTTTAGAAGAGAGTATGTATATATAATTAGATAGTTGAACAGGTAAAAGACACTTGTAGAAAACATCTAAAGAATAACCCAATGGAACAAGCTGTCATTTGCAAAAATGTCAGAACAGTTCAAATGGGTCTTTCAACACTCTCTTAAATAATCAAAAAGAGCCTCCTGTGTTACACAATCTAATCTTTAAAAAGACATTTTGCCAGAAATGTTATGCTTCAAAATAAAATCTTGCTTTAGAAAGTTTGAACAAGAAGGTTAAAATGGATATAATGCAACTCAGTGCATCACACTGTCTGTAACAATTTGTATATACAACCAAAACTAATTGAGAAATGACTTTAAAACACATGACACCATTTATAGACTCCTAGTGGAGCTCTATGATTGGAGTATTTCCACACACACACACACACAAAAGAACCAGCTCTATTCTATTTTCCTTCCTCTCTCTCTCCCTTTGTTACTTTCCCCTTCTTTATTCTTGCGTGTATTAAAAAAAAAAAAGTCCCTTTTGTCTGATCATTTCCAACCTTTGGGATGTTGCAATACAGAAATAAACATATTGAAACTTTGACTTTCAAGTCCTTGTCTTTTTGTAACTTTTCCTGTGGGTAAAGCTCTTTGACACTGCGCTCTGCTACCTTCCTGGTCTCTGAGGAGCAACTCCCAGAAATGAGAATATAGACCGCATTCAGAGCCCTGGGTCTAAGACAGGAGCTCCCTTTTGCTCTTTGGGACCTTTCTTCACTAATGGTCATTATCCTGACAAAACATCCGCTCACAGGCTGTTCCATAACCCAGCAGTGGGCAATGACATTTCTACCCTGCCTGGAATGTCTTTCCTTTGTTTCTGGTATTGAAGAATACTGCTAAGCAGAATCCTTTGTAGCAGACCTGTCATATCCCTTAGCCCGATGGATACAATGAGAAAACTATCACCAACACTCTTCATATACAACTATGAAGCAGAAAAGGCTTGAAAGAAAAAAAAATCTCAATAACTGAAGATGAATGAAAAAAGTTCTAGTATTAATTCAGGTGTGAACAAGGAGCACTATCATTAAATATTTCCTCACAATTGTTAATGTGTTACTTCCCTTTCAACTCTCACTGAATGCCTGTTACAGATGCCAAGTCCCTATCAGTCACCTAATACATATATTCATTGATGGGAATCATAGATCAGTAACAAAAAAGCAACAATATTTAAATTAATCCATGCTCAATATCAAATGAATACAGTTAATAAACTGATTTTGAGGTTGACTTGCAAATTAATAGACAATAGCATACAATGTATGCCTTAGAGTGATATGAATGTAATGATGAATATAAATGTGGTTATGAGATATAATCTAATAGAGAAAATAATAAAATATTTTAAAGACAAAGGTCCATGCTGATTTTCATTATATTTCTATATTTAAAGCACAGTGTGAAACATGATGTTGAATTAGAGAACATAACTAATTCTCTCACCTGTCTTCACGCTAAATTTTTAGCAGGCTGATTTCTTACAGAATACAAATGTACTTGGAAACATTGTTTCATGCTTTACTTGGGGTAACAAACATGAACTTTTTCAGTTTATGTACTCCAACTATGATGGCCTCGTGGTTTCAACAATTCAGTATGCTCGGCCAGGTTTTTGAACTTCCTACAGTGGGATGCTGTTGTCATTCTACCTACATTGTCTCTATGACTCGACGCTTTTATGGTTTCGGCTGACTGGTTTGTAGAGAAGAGACTCTTGCTGTTTGCCCACCAGAGAAATGACAGGTTGGTGATAAGAATGGTCTCATATTTTTGTCCAATTCCAGGTTGTCAGATTTTGTCTTTGAATATAATTTTATAGTCTCATATGAAACAGGTTTGGGTGTAAAAAAAATCATATATAATTTATATCTAGAAAACCCAGATGATTTCTGCTCATTCCTAACATAATGTATTTTTTTTTATTTCATTTCTTTTCGGCGTAACAGAATTCATAGTTTTTGCACCACACCCAGTGCTCCATGCAATGCGTGCCCTCCTTAATACCCACCACCTGGCTCCCACAACCTCCCACCCTCCGCCCCTTCAAAACCCTCAGGTTGTTTTTCAGAGTCCATAGTCTCTCATGGTTCATCTCCCCCCCAATTTCCCTCAACTCCCTTCTCCTCTCCATCTCCCCATGTCCTCCGTGTTATTTGTTATGCTCCGCAAATAAGTGAAACCATATGATAATTGACTCTCTCTGCTTGACTTATTTCACTCAGCA
>PISX010023487.1:0-29714 GCA_004024625.1 Mellivora capensis
CAATTCTCAAGGTTCTAGCCGGGCTTGAAAAAGGCATAGAAGATATTAGAGAAACCCTCTCTGGAGATATAAAAGCCCTTTCTGGAGAAATAAAAGAACTAAAATCTAACCAAGTTGAAATAAAAAAAGCTATTAGTGAGGTGCAATAAAAAATGGAGGCTCTTACTGATGTACACTCTGGTTTTCCTAGGAAGAAGCTGCCTTTTTTGTGTTGGTTTTGGTCTCTGAAGTTAATCAAACCTATCAGTTATGACTCCTGACTCCTACTGGTTTCTCATGGGATCATTAGTCTTAGAGATGAGAGATTTCTACCTGTTTCCTCTAATGCAGACTGCTGCTGTCTAGATATGCCCCATAGCATCATATATGAGATGATGACATTGTGCTTCTTTCTTGTAGACTACGGCTTCCTGGATCCCTTGTCTTCTTTCTTGGCTTTCCTCTGGTCTTGGTAAAGCATATCTTTTCCATACTTTTTGAGAACGGTTACTTTGGAAGCAAAGTTTTTTGACTTTGTTTGAAAATATTCTTATTTTTTCCTTAACTTTGAGTGTTTAAGATCACACAGATTCTAGGTTAAAAATTATTTTAAAAAATATTTTCACTTCATTATTTTAAAGCAATGATAGAATTACTTTTTACCATCTAGGGTTTCTTGGGGAAAAGTCCTTGTGGCTTCCAGTCCTGTGTGTGTGTGTGTGTGTGTGTGTGTGTGTGTGTGTGTGTGTATTTTCTTCTGAAGCCACATAGGATCCTTTTAGGTCAATGGTATTCTGGAAATTTGTTTTTGTTTTTGTTTTTTTCTCTTAAGACATCCTCATATAGTTACCCTTTTCTGGGAGGGAGTGGTGAGAGATTTTAAAATTTATTCTTTTATCTGTCAAGTATACAAGATTGTATTGCTGTACCTTAGATTGACAAAAGTTATTCATTTTATAACTGGAAACTTGTATCTTTTGACCACCTTTATTCTTAGTCTGTGTGTGACCTTAAAGCTGAGCTTCTCGTAGGCAACTTGTCTTTGGGTCTTTTTGATGCATTTAGCCATTCTAGACCTTTTGATTAGAGAATTCTAATCCATTTACATTCAAAGTAATTACTGGTAAATGGGTAAGGACTTACTATTTCCACTTCCTTAATTTTTTTCTGACTGTTTTATAGATACTATGTTCCTTGCTTTCTCTTTTGCTGTATTTCTTATGATCGATGACATTGTGGTGGTATGTGTTGACACCTTTATCATTATCTTCTGTGTATCTACTAAAGGTTGTTCCTTTGTGACCATGAGACTTACATAAAATCCTCATAACATCCTACTTTAAGCTGATAATAACTTAAATTTATAGCATACAGAAACTTTAAACCTTTATTTCTCTCCCCTCACATTTTAGATTATCAGTGTTACAATTGATATTTTTATATAATGTATCCAAATAACAAACTATTGTTTTTAGTGGGTTTTTTTTTAAAGATTTATTTATATATTTTAGAGAGAGGGAGAGTGAACAGGGGGAGGGGCAGAGGGAAAGGGAAAAAGAGAAGCAGACTCCCACTGAGCACAGAGCCTGACTTGGGGCTCGATCCCACAACCCTGAGATCATAACCTGAGCTGAAATCGAGTCAAATGCTTAACAAACTGAGCCACCCAGGTGCCCCTGTTGCTAGTTTATTATTATTATCATCATCATCATCATCATCATCATCATTAACTTTTAAACTAGAGTTGTTTTTTTTAAAGGTTTTATTTACTTATTTATTTGAGAGAGAGACAGTGAGAGAGAGCATGAGTGAGGAGAAGGTCAGAGGGAGAAGCAGACTCCCCGTGGAGCTGGGAGCCGGACGCGGGACCCGATCCCGGGAGTCCGGGATCATGACCGGAGCCGAAGGCAGTTGTCCAACCAACTGAGCCACCCAGGCGTCCCTTAAACTAGAGTTTTAAGTTGTTCCCATACTATCATTACAGTATTAGAAAACCTGACTTTGACCACATTTAACTTTAATGATGAAATATACACAGTCATATGTGTTTATGATGTTAATTAGCATCCTTTCATTTCAATTTGAGAATGCTCATTAGCATTTCTTGTGAGGCTGATCCAGTGGTGATGAACTCTCAGATTTTGTTTGTTTGGGAAAGTCTTTCCTTCTACTCCATTTCTGAATGACAGCTTTACCAGATATAGTATTCTTGGTTGACTTTTGTTTGTTTCATTGTTTGAATATATCTTCCCATTGTCTCTGACCTGTGAAATTACCACTGAGAAACTGCTTAATCTTCTGTGTGTGTTGGGTGTAGGGCTCTCTTATATATGACAGGTTGCTTTTCTATTGCTGCTTTCAAAATTCTTTGTCTTTGATTTTTTTTTTTTAAACAATTTAATTATAATGTGTCTCAGTGTAGAACTTTTCAAGTTCAACCTATTTGGGATCCCTTTAACCTCATGAATCTGGGTGTCCATTTCTCACCTCACTTTTGGAAAATGTTTGTTCATTATTTATTTAAATATGCTTTCTGTCTCTTTCTCTTTATTTTCTGGGATTTCCATAATACATACAATGTCAAAAGATCCATCTTCAAGTTCACTAATTTCTTTCTTCTGGTGGTGATGAATCTGATTGTGTCTGATGCTGAAACTGTCTATTGAATTCTTTTTTTAGTGGATAAATTTGGTATGTATCATTGTGTAAATTTAAGGTATACAATGTGTTACTTTGATACATTTACATATTATAATAAAGTTGCTGCTATACTGTATTGAATCTTTCAGTTCAACCATTATATCCTTCATCTCAGATTCTTTTTATGATGGTTTCTATTTCCTTGTTGAACTTCTCATTTTGTGCATGCGTTGTTTTCCTAATTTTGTTTCATTGTCTGTGTATTCTTATAGTTCACTGAACTTCTTTAAGAGAATTATTCTGAAATTTTTTTGAAGAGTTTATATATTTTTAGTTCTTTAGGGTTAGTCATTGGAGCTTTGTTAGTTACTTTTATTTACCTGATTCTTTATGATCCTTATATATGCAGATATCTGTGCATTTGAATAAGTGGTCTTCTCTTCCAGACATTACAGGTTCATTTCAGCAGGGAAAGACTTTTACCATTAGCTCAGCTTGGCATACTGGATGGGTGATCTAGTAGCATCTGTAAGCAGATGAGTCTTGCTATCAGGGTCTCTAGCTGGCAAGATCACTGCCTGTGCTCTAATTGTGAGGGCTGGGGATACCTCTAGGTGGTCTCTTTGCTTGGGTGGGCCTGTTGACTGGGCCCTGTTTTCAAGTGGATCTTTTGGGTGGGATCCCTGATTAGGTGAGCCTGCTGGCTATTTTCCATAGTCAGATGGGGCCTTAGTTGGATTCTGCAGTCATCTCTGGTTGGGCAGGTTTGTAGGCTGTATTCTCTGGCAGGGTGGTGCCTTTGTTTATATTCCACAGTTGGGCAGGGCTGAGGGCCATGATCCATGATCACTCCTGGGTGGGTGGGGTCTTAGGCTATATTCCCCTGACTGGATGGTTCCATTGGCTTGACTTGATGTTCAGGCAGGGATGTAGGCTGTGCTTCATGGTCTGATGTAGCTTCAGGCTGTGCTCCAAAGGTGCCTGGGGATTCAGGCTGGGCTTAGGAATTGAGTAAGCCCATTGGTTGTGTCCTGTCTTTGGTTGAGGTCACTGTTCAGGCTCTCTGGTTGGGGAGGACCTGTCATTGTACCCCACAGTTGGGTGGGGCTGGAGACTGTGTTAAACAATTAAGCAGAGCCATATGCTAGGCTCTGCTGCTCGATGAGATTGTAAACTAGGCTCTGAGTCTGTGTGGTACCATTGCCACCACAAAAACAAGTGCTCAAAATGAAGACAACATGGTAGGTGGGAACCCACAGTGGGTGTGTGACCAAAGTGAGAAATAATCCTGTGTTATAATAATCCCAAGATCCTGGGATCTTGGGGTAGTTTGTTGCTATCACATAACTTAAAAGTTGAGTGTTGCAGAGTTCTATTATTGCCTGAATGTAGTCCAGAAATATGACCCTTTTTATTTTAATAAATTTTAGTTCCTTTTTAAAAGTAGACGCTAAATACATATTTTTGATTGTACCTTGTAAATTATGTCATTTTTAGTGGGTTTTGTTCTAAGTGAGAGAAAACCATCTCAAGTGTAAACAGTGAGGAGAGATCACTGGTTTACACATCAGTAAATACAAAGGTGAAAGAGTCTTTGACCCTGGTTTGACCTAATGGCTCATTCACTTCATCAAGAATGTAGTTCATCTATGTCTCTCTGTATTGCCTTTGACAATGTCAGCTTTTTCTTGATCTGTTCTTATTTTAGTATTGATGCTGCCAACTATTCCCAGGGATACATGTTTCCTGGTCAACAGTAGGAAGAGAGTGCCCTTCTAGAAACTCTCACAAGAGTGAATAGACATCTTGCTTAGATGGGCATCTTAGAAGCTGCAATAAATTTCTTGCATCTTAGTGATAGGAAATGAGTCACCTGTTTCTGAATTCATAATTGTAACCTATTTACCTCAACCTCAAGTACAGATTGAACTTCGTGAGCAAGGTGTGGTTAAGCCACCCCTAAAGTACTAGGGAAGTGAGTTTGCCAAAACAATGAGTAATTAGATGTCCTAGAAAAAACTGCAATGAACACTGTGCATTGCCCCAGCTTTTTTTTTTTAATGAATCCTTGAACTTAAATATGTGACACAGTGCATCATATGATTTGTGCTTCTGATCTTTGCTGAATATTCTTATACATTTGGCATAATCCAAGAGAAGTAGTAATTGAAGAAATGATGACAAGAACACAGCGCATTTCACATGGCCACTAGTCATCCAACCCAATTTTGCAAACTGCCATTTGACACGTTCCTTATCTTTGATATGTTTCCAGGTTTTATGCTCTCATGCTCTCCTTCTCCCTTCATCTCTTCCTCTCTCTTTTTCTTTTGCTGATATATAGCTATATCTACATAATTTCTCTCTCCTTCAAGGAGTTAAATGCTTAAAATATGTTAAGCTTTGTGTGTCTGCTCCTTTTCTTTTTTTCATAAGCACTAAATTCCTCTTGTTTTCTTAAAAATATCTTCATGCTTACGAAGATTCACTTCATAGCATATTAGATTTCTGGGCAAGTAGTTGGTCTAACATTGAAAGTCAAAATAAATAATTTCATAATTTTTTTTAAAGATTTTACTTATTTGACAGACAAAGATCACAAGCAGACAGAGAGGCAGGCAGAGAGAGGAGGAAGCAGACTCCCTGCGGAGCAGAGAGCCCGACGCGGGGCTCGATCCCAGGACTCTGGGATCATGACCTGAGCCGAAAGCAGAGGCTTTAACCCACTGAGCCACCCAGGCACCCCAATAATTTCATAATTTTAATGAAACATTCTTGATTTTATCTTCTATGGTGGAATATAACAAGAGTAATATAAATATTTGGGCTTGTTTTAGCATTATTTTCTTGTAACTATTGGGTATTTGAAGCATAAGACCAATTTGGCCATGAAAATCCATTTAAAATCTTGATTTTTCTTCTTTCTTATTTATCTAATGCTCAGACAGAGATGGTCTAAAGGTTTTGCTGAGACACCTTTTCACTTTGAATAATTTATAATCAATGTGATTTTTCTGGTTGTGCTAGATGACTGATAATTTATTTATTACATGCCTGGATGTTTTATATGTCAAAATAGAATTTTAATGGGCATTAAATCAATTAGAATCCATTTGACAATCACTGCAGATTAACTGTATGTGGAGGTCTAAACCTTCTTTATTTTGATAAACGTGACTGATAAATACAACACTGAGAACTGCTGAGAATCCCATTAAAATGAGGGAAAACATTACAGTGAGTACTTTCCTACTCTGTTATATAAAGCAGTCCCTTTAATACAGCCTAGATTTTGTAAAGTTCCTGTTTGGTAAGGGAATGGATGTATTACAAACCAGCAGTTTCTTAGTGAAAATGCCTATGCAGGGGCACCTGGGTGGCTCAGTGGGTTAAAGCCTCTGCCTTCAGCTTGGGTCATGATCCCAGGGTCCTGGGATCGAGGCTCTCTGCTCAGCGGGAGCCTGCTTCCCTCTCTCTCTGTCTGCCTCTCTGCCTTCTTGTGAGCTCTGTCAAATAAATAAATAAAATCTTTAAAAAAAAAAAAAAGAAAATGCCTATGCAATATTTAAAGTAAATCAATCTGTAATTAGTATTTGCATTTGAAATAAAATGTATGTGTTGTAAGGGAGTTGTATTAATTTTCCAATCATAATACTGTAAACTTTTTCTGTTGGTTGTTTTCCTCTTTTCAACCCTGTGTTCACAGTGAATCCATCAGAAAGATGCCCAAGGGAAATCAAAGATGGTGAAACCCAAGTGCAGAGCTCAGCCGCAAAGAGACAGAGGATGACTATCAGTTGGAGTGCTTGGCTAAAAATGAAGTTTTTGATTGATGTAGTCACATATTTTTCCGGATTAATTGGGACCAAAGCCAGGGTGGGCAAAGGACGCATTTGTCTACAGTGGGGAACGGGGGACTTGCCCTGTTGCCTAAAATTTTATCATTAGAGCTTTATTCCAAGAAGAGAGAAAGAGAGAAGGGAGAGCATATATCCTAACAGTGTGAAGGGAAAAGCAATTATTTTTGACCAGGCAGAACTAAATTTTAATCCCAGTTGTACCTCTCAGTAGTTTCTTGTAATTTCTGGTCAATTACCTCACCAATTTAAGACTTGGCTTTACCATTGGAATAAATATCTAGTTCACTGGATAGTGGGGAGAATAATGTTAAATGAGTTAACATATGCAGAAATGATCAGACACCATGGCCACCACATGGTAGGGACTGGGTGGCTGCTGGGTCCTTGCCTGCCTTCCTTCTTTACCACTCTTTCTCTACTCTCCTTTCCCCCAGAAGGAAGTGGGAGGATGCCTGAGGTTAACATAGTCATGATTAAGTTGAAGACTAGCTCACAATGGGGCACCTCCTTCTAAAAGGTACAGTGAACCGTAGAAGGTGTCCCATTTTTTTTTTAATTTTAAAAAGATTTTATTTATTTATTTGACAGAGAGAGCGCACGAGCACAAGAAAGAGGAGTGGCAGGCAGAGGGAGAAGGAGAACCAGGCTCCTCGCAGAGCAGGGGGAACCCGATATGGGACCCAAACCCAGGACTCCAAGATCATGACCTGAGCTGAAGGCAGTTGCTTAACCAACTGAGCCACCCAGGTGCCTGGTGTACTGTTTTTTAAGCATTAAGGTATAAGCTGCTCATACCACAAAGTGGTATGATTAATAATTATTATTTAATTATATATAATTATATATATAATTATATTACATAAAATTATATTTATATAATTAATAATTAGGCAAATTATTATGCATAAAACCCTAATGTGCTAAAAAAAAAGAAGAAGAAGAAGAAGAACCTCTTTGGAATCAGACATCTGACCTCAAATATCACTAGTCCTAGAGCTTAGGAACAGTCTTCATCTTCTCCACCTTCTGGTCGCCTCTTCTTTAAATTGTGATGACGAAATGAGCGTGAGGCGCTATCATGAATTTATGGAGCACTGAGCTCGGTCCTTAGTAGGCTCTTAGCGGGTTTTGCATCTTGGGGCCCCATTATCACAAATAAAGTGGAGCTGGTTGAACTGTGTCCGATGTTAATCCAGCAGCCGTCAGCTGAAAGAATTTAAAAAGTTGGCTGCATGCAGGTCTTGCTTGGCAGATCCCTGAGCTCCAGCTGTCACTGATAATTGCTTAACAGCTCAGTTAGTACGAGGGCAAGTTGTTGCTCTCAGACGACTTGTGTATTTGGGAAGACTTCAAATCATTTCAGAGAACGTACCTGAATTTCAATGAATTCTAAAAGGTGTGTCAAGTGCTTTGATGACCTTGTGTTTAAACTTTTATTCAAATTATTTGATGTAACTGTTTCTCTTTTTGTGAAAAAGTTTTCTACAGGATGTAATGAATCATTTTGCCAGTCCAAACACAGAGTGGCAATTGTATTTGGTGTTCCATCAGTCAGGAAAGCAGTAAGAGTTTATTGCTGCACTTAAAATATCTGATGTTAGACATAACCATTAAATTAGTTTCAAATGTTTTAAATTCAGAATGTATGGATATGATTGGCCATGCTTAAACAACTCTGCTGCTGCCAGCAATTGATATATAAATTTAGCAGTGGGGACCAAGATCAGGGATTATAGGTGAAGTGGTTAAAATATGCATATAGAAAGGGTATTAGCAGTGGCTGTGAAATTAACTTTGGCCTTGATGTGGCATGTTGAGGGGAAGGGCCTTTCTTGAGCCCGAAGCAGCACTTAATACTTTTCTCTCCTCCCAGTAGTTAAGTTTTCAATATCCCTCACTGAAGAGTTATGCTTAGGAGGATAAATCTGTTACAAAGACGGCAGTTGTTTCAAATCTTTCTTGATTTTGCCCATAGGTTTACTGTTTATAGTTTCCGAGATATAAGCATAGATCTTTCCGTTGAAGTAGATTCTTAGTTCTGCCCTGATAGACCCTGAACTTCTGAGTCAGAGTTGAGGAGAATCCAGTGAAAATTTTCGTATCCATCTGCCCTTACTCGTTGAAGTACAGAGTGGAGATTCTCAAACTGTAGGTGTATTGATATCCCCTGGAGGGCTTGTTAAGCTGGATTGTTGGGCTCCATCTCCAGAGACTGGGAATCTCGATTTTTGTAAAGATCTCAGGTGAGACTAATGTTGCTAGCCTGGGGATCCCACTTTGAGAACCACTGGAACAGAGGAAGTGCTTCTTCAGGTGGGATGCTTGACGTTACAAATAACAGAACACTTGACTTCAGTGGTTCAAACCATAGAAATTATCTCATATAACAAGAAATCCAGAAATAAAAGACCCTGAGTAGGTTCAGTGGCACAAGGTCATCCAGGGCACACACTCTTTTCTTCCTTCCGTGACGGTGAGTATTGGTTGTGTTTCCTGATATAACCAGATATCACTACTACCTATAACTGGACAGCTGTGGCAGCTCTCAGCATTAGGTACCAAGGCAATAGCCCTCATGAGCAGGAAGATGGAGGGTTAGATGTATTTTTTTAGGATCTATTGTGGGAACACTCTTCACCAAAAGGAAAGAAGGAAAAAGACTAAAATGGCCAGTGATAAGTAACCAGCAACCATCAAGGGCACACTTCCAGGTAATATTAGGAAAAGATCCTCTAGATTTTGTTTTCCACAAGGTATTTGAAATGACACAAAAGCACTGATTGCTGTATCATCCTGGTGCCTCCCTCCTTCCCTTGCTTCCTCCCTACCTTCCTGCTGGCCTGACTGTCTGTGAGTCTGTCTGTCTTTTTCTTTTTGGCTTTCTGTTACTCTAAATTGTCTCCATGACACCCTCTTGCTTCCACCATCTCTTAATACTGTTTTCCTCGAACTTCCTTCTTCCCATGCACTAGGAATTTAAAATTGCATTTTGGATGATGAATAATTGCAGCCTGAAATTTGACAGTCATATGCCTTTTCTTTGCTTTCAGTGGAACAGAGCTGGATTTCCCTTCTCTTTCCTGCTATTCTAGATTGCCCACTTTCACCCTTTATTGGGAGGAGTTTTTCCTTGGTTTGCCTTGCAGAGTCTGACTCTTAAGAACAGGAAAGTCCCAAAGCCCATCAGATCTGATGTTGAAACTTTAGGAGGAACCATGATGGATGCTTAGGACCCCCAGGATTTCACCTTGCCTTCCTAGGATGGAGGGCATCCCCAAATGCCCACTTCCTACAGTCTTTCCCATTTCCCTAAGAGGTAACTCTGTGCCTCTTTATACTTGTCAGGGCAATATCTGGGACTCATTCTTGATTTCAGGAATAATTCTTTAGCACAACTTAGCAGGTTTTTTTTTTTTTTAAGACTTTATTTATTTGACAGAGAGAGACACAGTGAGAGGGGGAACACAAGCAGGGGGAATGGGAGAGGGAGAAGCAGGCCTCCCACCAAGCAGGGAGCCGGGTGTGGGGCTTGATCCCAGAACTCTGGGATCATGACCTGAGCCAAAGGCAGACACTTAACAACTGAGCCACCCAGGCACCACACAATTTGGCAGTTTTAACTTAGGAATATGCCCCCACTGTAACCATTTCTCACAACTCTCATAGTTACAACACGGGTGCTACAAACCAACATTCTCTGATCTAGGTTTTCTTTCATCTGGGTGTTCTCCCTGCTCCTGCCTTGGACTTCTTTTTTTTTTTTTTTTTTTAAATTAAAGATTTTATTTATTTATTTATTTGACAGAGAGAGATCACAAGCAGGCAGAGAGGCAGGGAGAGAGAGAAAGGGAAGCAGGCTCCCCCCTGAGCAGAGAGCCCGATGCGGGGCTCGATCCCAGGACCCTGAGATCATGACCTGAGCTGAAGGCAGCAGCTTAACCCACTGAGCCACCCAGGCGCCCCTGCCTTGGACTTCTTAAATTCATTCCCAATGCAGGAGCCAGAATGTTTCTATTAAAGTGTAAATAAGATTATGTCACTACTCTGTTTAATACCCTTCAGTGGTTTCACGTCTCATTACAAGTAAGAGCCAAGATTGTAACAATGGCCTGCAAGGTTCCTTAATGATCTGCCCCACTCCCCAAATTGCTACCCCTTGAACATGCCAAGTATGTTCCCACTTTGGGGACTTAGCTTTTCCTGTTCCCTCTCAAGACCTGTTTCTTCCTTTTTTTTTTTTCCCCCCCCCCAGGCCTTCCTCAAATGTCACCTTCTTACTGGGTCCTTTATCATACTATTAAAATTGGATCACCAGCTTCCTCACGGTTTCCCCTCTGTCCATTCTTCCTTTACAGCACCTGTGATCACCTGTTGTACTTTATCTTTTATTTATTCATTGCTTATCTATTTACTGTTTTATTTATGTTTTATCTTCCTCTGCTACAATGGGTTCTCCATGACAGTAGCGATATTTCTTATATTAATTGCTCTGTTATCAGAGGAGCACCTAATACATAGAAATCCCTAAGGAGTATTTGTTGCGTGAGTGAATGAATCACTATACAGTAATTTACAATCAAGATCATAATACCTATAAAACATATACAAAGAAAAGACAATAGGGTAATGGACCACCTTGTATATCAGTCACCGGTTTTAACCATGATCCTCATTCTGTTATTCTGTTCTCAGCTAGCCCATCTATCTCCTACTCAATAATAATTCAGTGGGGATGCAATTCTTTTTTTTTATCAGGTAAAATTACATATATTGAAATACATAAATCTTATCTGCACGGTTTTGACAAATGCATATACCTAAGTAAACCACACCTGTATCATGATATGAAACATTGTCACCTGCCCAGAAAGTCCAGTCATATCCCCTCCAAGGTAATCTGCTCCTGACACCATCACCTCCATCCTACCCAGCTAATGACTGCTCTGCTTTTTTCCTGCCTTAACTTGGTTTCACTTGTTCTGGAACATCAGCTATAATCTGATGTATATAAAAACTTATAAACATCAGCTATAATTTAAACTATGCAATAGGGACTCTTCATTTTTTTTCTGCCTTCTTCACTCAGAAAAATGTTCATTCATGTGTTTGCATGTATTAGTAACAAGTTCCTCTTTCTGTTGAGTGGTATTCCATTGTATGAACATAATGGCAGTTTTTCATCCCATTCTCCCAATGATGGACATTTGCCCTTGTTTTGTGGCTCAACACATGGACTACCTAGCTGTATGTTTCATGAGCAATTGAAAGGAATTTGGCTTTGGCTATTGTTCAAAAGCTGCTACATACATTCTTCTCTAAATCTTTTTGGTTTTGTTTTCAGACATCTGTTTTTCACTTTTTTTCTGGAAGATCCT
Organism: Mellivora capensis; assembly: GCA_004024625.1. NCBI lineage: Eukaryota > Metazoa > Chordata > Mammalia > Carnivora > Mustelidae > Mellivora > Mellivora capensis. Next base: position 11,855 of record PISX010023487.1, read on the forward strand.
TAGGCGTCAAATAGTTAGGCCAAAGAATTGGTATATGTTTAACTCTGGAACAAATGCCAAACATATCTCCACATAGTTGTACCACTTTATAGTTCCACTAATGATGCTTTATGGTCTTAATTTCCAGTCCTCTGATGGCAAATGATATTGAACATTTTTTTTCATATGCTTATTACCTATTCATTTATTGTCTCCTCTAAGTATTCTTTATCTAGTCTGAACACAAGACTATGGTCAGCTACATGTTTTGTGAATTTTTTTTCTGGTCTGTGGTTTGCTGTTAATTTTCTAAATGATGTCTCTTGAACAATTTTTAATTTTGAGAAAGTCTGATTTTTCTTTTTTTTTCTCTTTTGGCTATTTCTGTTTCTGTCTAATAAATCTATATTTAACTTCAGTCTGCAAAGACATTTTTCTGCGTTTTTTTTTGAAGATTTATTTATTTATTTTAGAAAGAGTGAGAGAGAGAACATGAGGCAGAGGGGCAGTGTGACAGGGAGAGAGAGTCTCAAGCAGATTCCTTGCTGAGCATAGAGCCTGACTCAGGGATTGATCTCACAACCCTGAGATCACCACCTGAGCTGAAATCAAGAGTCTGATGCTTAACTGACTGTGCCAGCCAGATGCCCCTATATTTTCTTTCTTTCTTTTTTAAATTTTTTAAAAAAGATTTTATTTATTTATTTATTTGAGAGAGAGAGAGAGAAAGCAGGGGGCTGGAGAAGGATAAGCATACTGTGCACTGAACATGGAGCCTGATGCAGGGATCAATCTCAGGACCCTGAGATCATGACCTGAGTTGAAATCAAGAGTTGCTCAATTAACTGACTGAGACACCCAGGTGCCCCCCACATTTTCTTTAAAAGTATTTTAGTTTTATCTTTTACATTTATGACTCTGCTTCATCTCAGAATAATTTTTGTATATAATGTGAAATAGGGGTGGATGTTATTGAGTTATTTTTCCACTTGGATATCTAGCTGTCCTTGTATTATCTGTTGGAAAGATTTTCTTTTTCCCATTCAGTTGCTTTGATACCTTTGTCAAATATCAATTAACCATTGAAAATGTGGGTCTATTTCTAGACTTTTTCTTGTGTTCCAATAATCTGATTGGTCTCTTTGTCTATTCATATTCCAAGTTCAAACTGATTACTGTTAAGTTAAAATAAATCTTATAGTCAGATAGTATATGTTTTTAACTTTTTTTTTCAAGATTGTTTTATGTATTCTAGGTCCTAGGAATAGATGATCAAGTCTTATAAAATTATCTTGCTGGGATTATGATTGGTATTTTTGTGGGTCAGCATTATGGTCCGTATAGCTGAATGTGTGTATGCATTTGAAAAGAAATACATTCTACAGTTTGAGGATATAGTGTCAATAAGATTAAGTTGAAGCATGTCTGGCTGGCTCAGTTGAAGGAGTATGTGACTCTTATCTTGGTGTCATGAGTTCAAGCCCCACATGAAGTGTAGAGATTACTTCAATAAATAAAACTTAAAAAAAAAAAAAGATCAAGTTGGTTGGTAGTCTAATAGTTCTATCATTTACTGAGGAGGGATGCAAAAATATCCTTCTTTGTTGTGAGATTTATTTAGTTTGCCTTTTAGTTTCATTAGCTTTTTTATTTTTAAGGTGTTATTTATTTATTTATTTATTTATTTATTTTGAGGCAGAGACACAGCAAGAGAGGGAAAATAAGCAGGGGGAGTGAGTCCTGCTTAGTGGGAAGCCTGATGCAATGTGGGGCTTGATCCCAAGACCATGGGATCATCAACTGAGCCGAAGGTAGATGCTTGACAATGGAGACATCCAGGTGCCCCAAGGTTCATTAGTTTATACTTCATTTAATTTGATGCTTTGTAGTTAGGTACACATACATTAATGAGTGTTATGTCTTCATGGTGTATTAACTCTTCTTTGTGATGAAAAGTTTCTTTTTATTTTGGTAATACTTCTTGCCTTGATGTTTATTTTATTTGATGTTAATATAGTGACTCCAACTTTTTTATGATTACGTTTTTCATGGTATATCTTTTTTCATCCCTTTTCTTTCATCTTAGTCATGTCTTTAAAGTGTACCTTTTAAAGACATGGAGCTCTGCTTTTTTATCTAGTCTGAAAATTTTTGCCTTTGGGGGGAAGTTTAGCCCATTGAAAATAAATATAATTGTTGATATGGTTGGATTTAAATCTACTCTTTTATTAATTATCTCTCTTTTGTTTCTTTTGTTCCTTTTTCTGATTTTCTTTAAGATAAACCAACTATTTTTAAATATTCTAGTTTTATACTTATATTTATAGCTTTGCTCTTTCCCTTTGAAAACCTTTTAGTGTGCTCTAGGAATTGCAGTTTTTATATTTAATAAAAATCTGCTTAGAAGTTATTATTGTACTAATCCGTAAAAAAATATAAGAATCTTCCACCAGTATAATGCCACTTCCTCCACTGTTTCTTGTGCAGTTATAACATATACATTACAACTATATGCATTCTAAACTCTACAATATAGTATTATGATTTTTGTTTTAAACTGTTATATAACATAAAGAAATTAAGGTATTTTGTGGCCAATTATATTTTCTATTTTATGATGAACTAAGCACAACCACAAATATTTATTCTTGTACTATTTCTGTTGAAATGTGGAGTCTAATTTCCTATCCTCCTGGCTTGGGGCTGACTTCAGTGCTTGCTAAATAAAACATAGCAGAAGTAATGTTCTTCGTCTTGCAATGCTAGCTCACAAAAAGCCGTATAGCTTCCACTGGAGTTTGTTGAAACATTCCCTCTTGTAACTCAGACACCATGCTGTGAAGAGCCCAAATGAGGTGGAGAGGTCTCAAGTCAGCTCCTACCCAGCAGCCACACCAACTGCCAGCCATGGAGTGAACCATCTTGGAGATCTTGTCAGTTGTATTTTTCGATGACTCCAGCTTCAGCCATCATTTGAATGTTGCCACATAAAAAAGATCCCAAGTAAGTATTACCCGACTGATCCCAATTAACCTACATGACCATGAGAGAGAAATAAACATTTTTCTAATATTTTAAGCTGCAAATTTTGGGTTGGTTTGTTAGGCTGTGGTAGAAAGTGTACTCATAGTGTCATCATTTCCTCTACCAATTATCACTTGGTGTCATTTGCCTTCAGCCTGAGGCACTTCTACTAGCATTTCTTGTGATGCTTTTATATTTTATTAATATATGAAATTTCTGTGTTTTACCTTTATTTTTGAAGAATGGTATTATTGGATATTGAATTATTAGGTTGACAGTATTCTTTTTTCTCAGCACTTAAACAATGTTGTTCCATTGTCCTTTAGCCTTTGCTGTCATTAAGCAATAATTTTTATTTTTTATTTTATTTTTAAAAATATTTTATTTGAGAGAGAGAGAATGAGTGAGGGGGAGAGGAGGAACAGAGAAAGAGGGAGAAGCAGAGTCCCTGCTGAGCAGGGAGGCCAACACAGGGCTTGATCCCAGACCTTGAGATCATGACCTGAGCCAAAGGCAGACACTTAACCAACAGAGCCACCCAGGAGCCCCAAAGCAATAATTTTTAAACATTTTTCTCATGCTACTTCTAGAATATCTCTCTTGTTTATTTATTTTAGTTTTTTGATTATGTTGTGCTTTCTTTTTATTTATCGTGCTTGGGGCATGATGACTTTCTTGGATCTTTAAATTGAGATCTTTCCTCATATTTGGAGAGTTTGGGGCCATTGTTTTTCAGTTTTGGACATTATTTTAGATATTAGCCTCAAGCTCAGAGATTTGTTCCTTAGCTGTATTCAGTCTATTAGTGAGCATACTAAAGTATTCTTTATTTCTGTACAGTGTTTTTGATCTCTAACATTTCTTTTTGATTCTTTCTTAGAATGTCTATCTCCCTGCTTACATTTTCAATCTGTTCTTGCATGCTGGTTACTTTTTCCATTAGAGTTCCAAACATGTTGATCATAACTGTTTTAAATTCACAGTCTGATCAATGTAACATTCCTGCCATATCTGACTCTGGTTCTGATGCTTAATCTCTTCAAGCTGTGTTTTTTGTTTGTTTGTTTTTTGCCCTTTATATACCTCATAATTCTTTCCTGATAGCCAGATACAATGTACTGGATAAAAAGAACCATAGTAAATTGGCTCTTAGTAATGTGGTGATGAGATGGGGGTGAGGATGGGGGGAGAATCTTCTAGCCCATGATTAGGTCTCAGTCTCTTAGTGACCCTGTGCTCTGGGCTGAGAACTTTATAAGTGCTTCTTGGTTTTTGTGTTTTTGTTTTTGTTTTTACAACCCTTTTAGGTGGTGCAGGGATGACTAGAGGGGACTAGAATTAGGTGTTTCTCTTTCCCTGAGTTGATTTAACTCGCTAAAACCCCAATAGGTTAGTCTCTGATAAACAGATTCTCTTGAGGGCAGGCCTTGTGAAGAACAGAATGTGTTGGCATATTTCAAAATGGTTACTCTCTCCAGAATGGTTACTCCCTACCAGAAAGCTCAAGGGGATTTTTCTCATCTTCACTGTAAGAACCTGTAGAGTTCCTGAAGGTGAAACTCAGGTAAATATAAGCCCCCACCCTGCCCACCATGATTGAAGTCCCCCCACAGTTTTTCACTCTTATACGTATCCACACTGAGCCTCTTAACAATTTCAGAATGTGTGAGAGAGGTGTAGACCTGACTATATTGGTAGGAGTTCAGGTTTTATTCCATTATGATTAAAAGTCCTTGGAAGGTTTAAATCAAGAATGACTGGGTCTAACTTAAACAATTTTCAAAGATTTTTCTGACCAATTTGTGGAGACAGAAATATGGTGTAGTGGGTGGAGGTTGGCGAAACATGGAGGTTGGCGAACCAACTGGGAGGTTGCTGTGGTCATCCAAAATGAGAGCTGATGTGCTGTGAGCATCAGTTATGTTTCTAGTCTCTACCATGGAACTACCTCAGAATATTTCCAAGAGCAGGAGAGACAAATTCTGGACTATTCAGTGGTCTCTGGGGGCAATATATCACTATTCTCCAGTCTAAGTCCTGAAATAAATATTGCGTGCTGGAAAGTAATGTCTTTATATTTAGTTTTATTGTCATCAACTCTGTGGTTCAGCCGAAAGAATTATTTGTCCCTTCCTGAACTTGTCTCATGGTTCACAATTCTACACAAGACATTTCTTCCTGTTTGAAATGTATTTTCCTTATACATTTAAACAATTATTTTTGAGATCTTATTAAAATACTACTGAGGACATTTTTTTCTCTCATCTTTGATGCAGTTTTATTATTACATTTTTCAAGGTAGACGCTCTATACTTTGATTGCTAAATAATCTATACTCTAATTGCTATTTCACATTGCCAAGTATCATGAATAACCTGAGAATATATCCTAATCATACACTAACAAGTTAGCAACTCACAATTTCATGGTTATGGGCAGAAGACATGAGACTCCTGAGTCAGAGACTAAAGACTTCAATACTATGGCATAACAGGAAGCATGAACTTCATGTTTTGTTGACTCTTCTTGTTCCCTGAGTGCCATGGCAATAAAAGCCCAGGGGAGACTGTGTACTCAGGGGCTTTGTGTCATGGTTGAGGAACATCAAACTTAGGAAATCTAATTATTTTCTAATGAGCTGCAAATAAATCTTCTAGATTTTTTTCTCGGGGAGGAGACATTCTTTGTATATATAATGGTGTTAAAATCAGCAAACCTGCCCTCTGCTCTGCCTTGTAAGGGTGTTCACTCTACAAATATCCTTGAAAACATAGTCTAGAACCAAAAGGCAGTTCATGCTTCTGCTCACAAGGTGTGTGGAACCACGAGATTGATTGAGGATTATCTCTCAATGTCATTAGCACAAAGACCAAGTATCGTATACGATTACAGACTGGATGTTTGTGACCTCCCTTAAAATTTATATGTTGAAATCCTAAGCCCCAGTGCGATACTATTAGAAGATGGGGTGTTGGAGTGTAATTACGACATGAGGGCAGAGCCCTCATGAATGGGGTTAGTGCTTCTTTTTAAAAAAGAAACAGTATAGAGCTTGCTTCCTCTTTCTGCTCTCTGCCATGTGAATACACTTCAAGGAGACCCTATTTGCAAAGCGGGAGGAGTGCTTTCACCAGGAACCTGAACTTGCTACCACCTTCATCTCTGATTTCCAGCCTCAAAAAGTGTGAGAAGTAAATGTCTGTTGTTTAAGCCACCTAGTCTGTATTTTTGTTATATCACTCTGAACTGATTCAGACATTTGCCTCTACCACATATGCCTATACCCCTAGCCCAGGACCTATATACTTAGGGATTCAGGAAAATATGTATTGAATAAATGAAATACCTGATTACATTGCTTTTTCCTGTTGTCTGCATCTACCCAAATCCTACTAATATGGACTAATACCAATTTAGTATATTTATTTTTTTAAATTTGTTTTTAAAAATTTTGTTTAAGAGCTATAATGCTGTTAGTTTAACTCCTTTTGAGACTATACATGGTGGGAAAAATTAATTTGTCAGATATTTACTAAAATGTTGCTCATTTAAGGCACAAGATATACAACTGAGAAGTTTACTTTAATTAGAAGCAAAGAGTTCTTGGAAAAGGCAGTCTAGGAATGTTTCTTGGTTAAGGGTAAATGTGTCAGCAGAGGAAAGAGAATTCTTTAGCCAGAGAGAAAGCAGGTACAGTTGTTTATAAAGAGAATCCCCAAATTCTTGGGTTCGTAGTCTCAGCAGCCGATGAAGCTATGAAGCTTTGCCCTGCTCTTTCTATAAGAAGAGTGCTATTGTGGTTTTTTGTTTTTGTTTTTGTTTTGTTGTGTTTTGTTTTCATGGTAATTCTTCACGGTGAGAGATTGCCCAAGATATTTCAGGACATTTAAATTCCTCAGTCTCAGGCTTTATATGCCAACAAAACTCTCCAGGTACTGTTCATTGTATATATTTGTCAAAAAATACCCCACAGCCAAGAAACAAAATAAAACAAAACAATATGCCCTAAGGGGATGGTATTGTCCCTTGAAAAGAACTACTGGGTGAGATGTAAAGGTCTCACATGAATATGTCAAGATCAAGATAAATTCTAAAGCTGTGTGGTGACAGCTACCAAAATTGTGGATGCTGGCTTCCTGGGCAGAATATTATTCTCCTTGTGGTGATGCCCACAGGTACTATTAAAATTCTATACAGATGCCTACTTCTCCATGAAACCGCTGAATTCTCTATATCTGATTTATACTTTCTTAATCCAACAGCTTTTATTCATTTGTTCAAAATGTTTGTTGAGTCACTACTATGCACCAGATACTATTTCTGGGTGTTGAGATGGGGCACTGGATGAGAAAATGCCTCTGGTTTCACAAAGTTTACATTCTATTAAGAGGAGATAGGTAATTAAAGTGTGCAATAAAATAGGTAATTTCATTTGCAACAAATCCTTAAGGAATATGGGGGTGAGATAGTACCTTGAAGAGGGGTTAAGAAGAGGCTTCCTTCGTCTCAGAAAGGTTTCTCAGAGGAGGGGATCTGAAAAATGATAAAAGGCTGGGCTTGGGAAGAGCTGTTGGGAATATATTTTATTTTTTATTTTAAGATTTTATTTATTTATATGTCAGAAAAATAGAGAGAGAAAGAGAACAAGCAGGAAAAGAGGCAGGCAAAAGGAAAAGCAGACTCCCTGCCGAGCAAGGAGCCTGATGCGGGTCTCCATCCCAGAACCCTGGGTTCATGACCTGAATGAAGGCAGATGCTTAACCACCTGAGCCACCCAGTTGTCCCTGGGAGTATGTTTTAAAGGGAAATAAGAACAAAGATGCTGAGAGAAAATGAGTGTATATTTTTTGTACTAATTATTTGGCATGTAATTGGGTATTGTCTCATGATATCTTTCATTATCATAGTACTGATGGTTATCATTTTGTGAGCCTTTACAGGCCCACCCATCAGTTCATTTAATTCCCACAACAACTCTATAGGTATATATGATCACTAATTTAAAGAGTGACAATTCAGTCTTGGAGAGGTTCAGTTACTTGAAGAATTTATATTCAAAACTAGGTCATTTACTCAATTCTGACTCTGTCTGACCTATTTATTCTGTAATTCAATCCTACCTTCTTAGGTAGATTTTGAATTTTATAAAAGGTGATGTATGGGTCAGCTTGGGATAACGTAACGGAATACCACAGGCTGTGTGGCTTAAGCAACATATTTTTATTTTCTCACAGTTCTGGAGGTGGGAAGTCCAAGATCAAGATGATGGCTGATTTGTTTCCTGGTAAAGACCCTCTTCTTGGCTGGCCACCTTCTCACCATGTACTTAGAAGGTGGGGAGAGAGAGAACGACCTCTGGTTTATCCTCCTCATTTTATAAAGACATTAATCCCATCATGGGGGCCCTATCTTCATGATTTTACCTAAACTTAATCCCCAAAGGCCCCACTTCCATTGTTATCTCATTAGGGGGTTAGGGCATAACATAGTAATGTTCTGGAGACATATTTAGTCCATAACAGATGGGAACCATGCATTGTATATATTGAGTATCCTCTAAAATAATTAACAAATATTAAAACAGTAGCATTGGAATGAAAGCTTAACTATTTTGCCTAATTAATTCCTACTTGTTTTTCGGGTTTCAGCTTAAGCCCTCAGCTTCCCAGGAAGCCCTGGGTTGGCTGCCTCTCCCAAATGCTTCATAGTATCCCACTTACCTATTGTTCTTCCTGATTTTGTGAGCTCCTTGAAAACCATCCTCATCATATTCCCAGTGTGTGGTGGTGCAGTATCGGATACATTGTATCCGATACTGCTGCTCCGTAGTTGTCTAATTAAATTAAGCTATGATCCTTAGCTACACCAGCTACATTGTAGCTGCTCCGTAGTTGTCTAATTAAATTAAGCTATGATCCTTAGCATGCTAAAAGCTTTCTGAACCTTAGTTTCCTCATCTAGGAAGTGTAGGCAATCCATTGCATTTGGTTAAGAGAATGCAGTGGGCTAAGGCTGGGGAGGTGGCGGAGTGGGAGGATGCTAAGCTCACCTGCCCCCATGGATACAACAAGGTAACACTCACATCAGTGTAAATAAATCAGAAAACAACCCGAAGACTGACAGACAAACTCTACAACTAAAGGTAGAGAAGAAGCCACATGGAAAAAAGGGAAGGCAGAGATGTTTGGGAGCCAAACAGACCACCCTGATGGAGAAGGAGCCAGTAGCATGTAGAAGAGCAAGAAACAGACTATCACACTGCAAAGGGCAGCCTGCCTAGGGAGGATGAATCCCCATAACATTTGCCTTTGAAAGCAGGAGGGGCTGAATTTTGTGAGTTCTTACACATACTGCTACTTGGACACCAGGATTACAAAAAAATCAGCAGGTTCACCTCTGGGAGTTAGCCTGTGGAGATACAGCATAAAAGCAGCAGTTTGAAACATGTCTGTGATAGGTGTTGTTTGCACATGTACAAATAAGGAGAAATCCTTATTTAGTCATCTCAGGACATAGCTGGAGAGACAGAGATTGTGGCGAGAACCTTCCAGGAACAAAGGAGCTGGCAGGTGCCATTTCCTTACCCCACATGTCCAGCATAAATGCATGGTCACATGTGGGGACTAGCATGGTGCTGATACCCGTTACCTAATTGCATATATCCAGCCTCACCACCCCACAGTTTGGCAGATCTGTCTTTCCCAATCATGCTTGCCTCAGTCCCGGTGCTGTGGGACTGCCCAGAAGACCAGCATAAACCCCACCAACACCACTTCTCTGACTCATGCACTGTGAGGGGCCTTGATTCAGTGGCAGCAGCCACAGGTCTCATTTCACAAGCAGACCAGCATAGCATTCACCTTGTTAAAATGCACCCCACCTGACCAGGGACCAAACCCTCCCCACAATAGGCAAAGAGAATCCCTGAAGACAACTGGACTGAAGGGGAAAGTGTCCAGAATGTAACATCAGGGCACAGGCAACATACATGGGAGATACTACCTGAAGTGCCAGGTCCTGTTGAACAGGGGACACTGTACTAAAGGACATTATAGGACCTTTTCTTCATAAGGCCATTACCTTCAAAAGCAAGAGATGTAGTCGACTTTCCTAATATACAGAAACAGACATAGGGAGGTAGACAAAATGAGGAGATGGAGAATATGTCCTAAATGAAAGAACAGGACAAAACCATAGCAAGAGACTTGAGTGAAACAGATATAAATAAACACCTTATAGAGGATTTAAAGTAATGATTATAAAGATACTCACTGGACTCAAGAAAAGAGTGGATGACAGCAATGAGATACCCTTAGCAAAGATATAAAAAAAAAAAGAACAAATCACAGAAGAATACAATAAACAAAATTAAAAACACTCTTGATGAAATAAATGGCAGGCTAGAGGAAGCTGATGAATGAATTAATGACCTGGAAGATAGAGTAGTGGAAAGTAATGAAGCTGAGCAGGTGAGGGAGAAAAAAATTACGCAAACTGAGAATAGACCTTGGGGATTCTGTGACTCCATCAAGCATAATGACATTTGCATTATAGGGATTTCAGAAGAAGAAGAGAAAAGGGGGCAGCTTATTTATTTAAAGTAGTAATAGCTGAAAACTTTTCTAATCTGGGGAAGGAAACATATCCAGATGCAGGAGGCATGGGGATCTGCCAATAAAATCAACCGAAGGTGGTCCACACCAAGACACATAGTAGTTAAAATGGCAAAAAGTAGTGGTTAAAATTTTTGAAAGCAGAAAGAGAAAAGAAGACAGTCAAATAGAAGGGGAAACGCCATAAGGCTATCAGCAGATATTTTAGTAAAAACTTTTCAGGCCAGGAGGGAGTGGCATGATGTACTCAAAGTGCTGAGAGGGAAACATCTGCAGCCAAGAATTCTCTATCCAGCAAGACTATCATTCAGAATAGAAGGAGAGATAAAGAGTTTCTCAGACAAACAAAAACTAAAGAAATTCATGACCATTAAAACCAGCCTTACAAGAAATATTAAAGAGGACACTTTGAGTGGAAAGGAAAGACTGTGAGAGTATGAAAGTTAGGAATGATAAAAACAGTATAAGTAAGTATATCTGTAAAAATCAATAAAGGTACTCACAAAATAAAAGGATGTAAAATATGACACTATATACCTAAAACTTGGGGGGGGGGTAAAGAACTCGTTCAAATTTAGGCAACCATCAACTTAATATTGACTGCTATATACAGAAGATTTATATATAAACCTAATAGTAATCACAAGGCAAAATCCAGTAATAGATATGCAAAGAATAAGGAGAAAGGAATCTAAGTATATCACTAAAGAAAGCCAGGAGATCATGAAGGAGAGCAAGAGAAGAAAGGATCAGAGAAAATCTATAGTAACATCCACAAAGCAAGTAACAAAATGACAATAAGTACACAGCTATCAATGTTTACTCTGAGTGTAAATGGCCTAAATGATCCAATCAAAATACATAGGGTGTCAAAATGGATAAAAAACCGAGAGCCATCTATATGCTGCCTGCGAGAGACTCATTTCAGATCTAAAGACACCTGCAGATTGGAAGTGAGGGGGTGGAGAAACATCATGCAAATAGATGTCAAAAGAAAATTAGGGTAGCAATACTTACACCAGTCAAAATAGAATTTAAAACAAAGACTATAACAAGAGACAAATAAAGGCATTATGTAATAATAAAAGGGACAATCTAATAAGAAGATTGTTATAAATATTGTAATTGTAAATATTTAGGCAATATTGTGATTGTAAATATTTAGGCAACAACAACAGAGTGTAAATACATAAAGAGTTAACAAAGATAAAGGAACTAATCCAGAATAATACGTTAATAATATGTATTTAATAATATAGGACTTTAACACTCCACTTATATCAATTGACAGATCATTTGAACAGAAAAACCAATAAGGAAACTGTGGCTTTGAATGATACACGTGGAATAGATGGATTTAATAGATATATTAAGAATGTTCCATCCTAAAACATCAGAATACACATTCTTTTCAATTGCACATGGAACATTCTCTAGAACAGATCACATATTGGGTCACAAAGTGACCTCAACAAATACAGAAAATCAAAGTCATGACATGCATGGTCACCTTCCTGAGGTGGGGATCCTGGTGATTGGAGCCAAAATGATGAGAGGACTACCGACTGATGATCAGTAGATGTCTTTATTTCTTACAATCACTTCTTTTATACCTTCCATAAGATCCAATTAGAAATAGGATATAGATTTATGTGCAGGGCGTGGGCTACATGTGAGATGTGATTTAGTGCAGACAATCAAGTGAGACAAGTGAACAACAATGATTATCTCTTAGCTTTAAATGACAAGAGCAAGTCAAGGATTTTCCACACTTATCAGAGCTATCTAAAGGAGACCATGAAAACACTCCAGGGATCCTCCTATATTTATTCTGGGTGTCGGTCCAGGGAGGCTCTTGCCCTCCGCCTCCTGGAGTTTTCTCACAGGATTTGACATGACCCCAGTCACATTGGCGAGGATCCAGGTTGTATTCCAACAATGCATCCTTTTCTGACAACCATGCCATGAAACTAGAAATCAACCACAAGAAAAAATCTGGAAAGACCACAAATACATAGTGGTTAAATAACATGCCAGTATACAATAAATAGGTCAACCATGAAATTAAAGAAGAAATAAAAAATTACATGGAAACAAATAAAAATGGAACACAATGGTCCAAAATCTTTGGGATGCAGCAAAACTGGTTTGAAGAGAGAAGTTTTTAGCAGTATAGGCCTATCTCAAGAAGCAAGAAAGAAAAATCTCAAATAAACAACCTAACCTTACACCCAAGGGAGCTAAAAAAGAACAACAGTAAAAGCTAAAACCAACAAAAAGATGGAAATAATAAATATTAGAGCATAAATAAATGATATAGAATCTAAAAATCAATAGAACAGATTAACGAGGGACGCCTGGATGGCTCAGTTGTTTAAGTGGCTGCCTTCGGCTCAGTTCATGATCCCAGCGTCCTGGGATTGAGTCCCGCATCGGGCTCTCTGCTCAGGAGGGAGCCTGCTTCCCTCTCTCTCTGCCTGCCTCTCTGCCTACTTGTGATCTCTCTCTGTCAAATAAATAAATAAAATCTTTAAAAAAAAAAAAAAAGAACAGATTAATGAAACCAAGAGCCGGTTCTTTGAAAAGATCAACAAAGTTGACAAACCTCTAGCCAGACTTATCAGAAAAAGCCAGAGAGGACTCAAATAAAGAAAATCTTTAATGAAAGAAGGGAAATAACAACCAAGACCATACAAATACAAACAATTGTAACCGAATATTGTGAAAAATTAGATGCAAAAAACTGAAGAAATGGATAAATTTCTAGAAATGTTTAACTTGTCAAAACTGAAGCAGTAAGAAATAGACAATCTGAACAGACCAACTACCAGCAAAGAATTTGAATCAGTTATCAGAAAACTCCTAACAAACAAAAGTCCAGCAACAGATGGCTTCACAGGAAAATGCTACTGAATATTTAAAGAAGAGTTAATACCTATTCTCCTCAAGCTATTCCAAAAAACAGAAGGCAGAGGAAAACTTCCAAGTTCATTCTATGAGGCCAGCATGACTCTGATACCAAAATCAGATACTGACACTAAAAAAAATAAAAATAAAAAAGAACTACAGGCCAATATCTCTAATCAACATAGATGTAAAAATTCTCAACAAAATACTAGTAAACCAAATCTAACAGTACATTAAAAAAAAAAATCATTCACCACAATTAGTGTGCTTTTATTTCTGGGTTGCAAGGGTGGTTCAATATTTGCAAATCACTCAGTGTGACACATCACATAAAAGAAAGGATAACAACCATCTGATCATTTCAATAGATGCAAAAAAACATTTGACAAAGTACAACATCCATTCGTGATAAAAAAAAAAAACCGTCAACAGAGTATGTTTAGAGGAAACATACTTCAACATAATAAAAGCCTTATATGAAAAATGCACAGCAAACATCATCCTCAGTGGGGGAAAATGAGAGATTTTCCCTAAAGTCAAGAGCAAGACATGAATGTTGACTCTCACCACTTCTATTCTGAATAGAATGTGCTGAGCCACAGCAATCAGACAACAAAAAGAAATAAAAAGCATCCAAATCAGTAAAGAAGTAAAATTTCCACTATTTGCAGATGACATAATATTATATATAGAACACCATAAAGACTTCTCCAAAAAACTGCTAGAACTGATAAATGAATTTGGTAAAGTTAGAGGTTATAAAATCAGCATATAGAAATCTGCATATTTCTATACTAATAATGAAGCAGCAGAAAAGGAAATTAAGAAAACAATCCCATTTACAATTTCATCAAAAATGATAAAATATCTAGGAATAAGCTTAGCCAAAAAAGTGAAAGATCTGTACTCTGAAAATTATAAAACAATGATGAAAGAAATTGAAGATGACAAAAAGAAATGGAAAGATATTCTACACTCATAGATTAGAAGAACAAATACTGTTAAAATATCTATACTACCCCAAACAATCTACAGATTTAATTCAATCCCTATAAAAACACCAACAGCAATTTTCACAGAACTAGAACAAACAGTCCTAAAATTTATGTGGAGCCACAGTAGAACCTGAATAGCCAAAGCAATCTTGAAAAAGAAAAACAAAATTAGAAGTCTCACAATTCCAGGCTTCAAGTTACATTACAAAGCTTTAGTAATCAAAGCAGTATGGTACTGGCACAAAAATAGACACATAGGTCAACAGAACAGAATAGAAAACCCAGAAATAAACCCATGATTATGTGGTCAATTAACCTTAGACAAAGCAGGAAATAATATGTAATACCAAAAAAAAAAAAAAAGGCAGTCTTTTCAACATACAGTATTTAGGAAGACTGGACAACTACATGCAAAAAAATGAAAGTAGACCACTTTCTTATACCATCCACAAAAGTAAACTTAAAATGGATCATGTACCTAAATATGAGCCCTAAAACTGTAAAAATCTAGAGGAGAACACAGACAGCAATTTCTCTGATACTAGCTGTAGTAACATTTTTCTAGATATGTCTCCTGAGGCAAGGGAAATAAAAGCAAAAATAAACCATTGGGACTATGTAAAAATAAAAAGCTATTGCACAGAAAGGAAGCAATGAAGAAAACTAAAAGACAACCTACTGAATAGGAGAAGATGTATGGAAATGACTTATCCAATAAAGGATTAGTATCCAAAATATATAAAGAATTGATAGAACCCAACACCCAAGGACAAATAATCCAATTAAAAATGGGCAGAAGTAATGAACAGACATTTGTTCAAAGAAGACATCTAGATGGCCAACAAATACATTCAAAGACACTCAACTCACTCATCACTCAGGGAAATGCAAATCAAAACTATAATGAGATACCACCTCACACCTATCAGAATGGCTGAAATCAAAAGCAAAAGAAACAATAGGTGTTGGCAAGGGTGTGAGAAAGGGGAACCCTTATGCGCTGTAGGAGGGAATGCAAACTGGGGCAGCCGCTATGGAAAATAGTATGGAGTTTCCTCAAAAAGCTAACAGTACAACTACCTCTTTGACCCAGTAATTGCACTACTGGGTATTTACCCTCCAAATATAAAAACACTAATTCAAAGGTATTCATGCACCCTTTTGTTTATTGCAGCATTCTTTACAATAGCCAAATTATGGAAGCAGTCCAAGTATTGATAGATGAATACAATGAACTATTGTTCAGCCATAAAAAAAGGAATGAAATCTTGCCATTTGCAATGACATGATTGGAGGTAGAGAGTATTATGCTAAGCAAAGTAAGTCAGAGAAAGGCAGATCCTATATGATTTCATTCATATGTGGAATTTAAGGAACAAAATGAACGAGCAAAGGGAAATAGAGACCAAACAAGAATCACTCAACTACATAGAACAAACTAGTGGTCACCAGAGAGGACTTGGGTTGGGGGATGGGTGAAATAGGTGAAGGGGATTAAGAGCGCACTTATCTTGAAGAGCCACTGAGTAGTGTATAGAATTGTTGAATCACTGTATTTACACTGAAACTAATATAACACTGTATGTTAACAATAGTGGAATTAAAAGACTTGATTAAAAATGTCAAAAAGAAAAAGAATTCAGTGAACCGATGGATACGAAAGCATTCTTGCTTCGTTTTCCCCTTTGCCTCATCATCCACCACTTACATATTTTCTCTTAAAGCTCTTTGCTTTACTTGCAACACACCTTATGATTTAGCTGTCTGAAAAGGTTAAGCAAACTGTGGCAGGTGATTTCAAAATGGATCTATATTTCCAGAACTGTGGCTGTAATTCTTTAAATGCCATGGCTAAAACAGCACGATGATTGTGTTGTCTGAAGGTGACCTTTACCACACTGAAGATATAGGCGATAGATTTTTCTCTATCTTGCATACAAGGTTCGTGATAGCACAGCATTCAGTTCTTTGATGTGCCTAAATCACATTAGTAATAGAGGAACAATAGTTTTCAATCAGAAAATTAGGTCACATGATCTGATGAGTATCAGCATATTTATCAGGATAGTGGGATAAAATATTTGAAATTATGACTATTCTGGAAACTCTAAGGAGGTATGAACAGATGAGTATTTGTCTAGGTGATCTCAATGTACATCATTATTTCCATTCCACAGGTTATTTCATGAAGAAGCTCCTTGAAGTTAGTTAAGTTTATCTTTAGATATGGATACAAATAATATAGATATAAATTTACTTTAACTTAAATGATAGGACATATAAAGAGTACTTGGTCATTGTATTTTTATTTTTTAATTAATTTATTTTTATCAAATTAATATGTATATACTTGATATTAAAATGCCAAGCTTACCTTAAAAAACAGGGGTCTGCCACCCTGACTCCCTTTAACCCTTAGTCTCTTTCTGCAAGAGCAGTAACTTTTAATTCTCTTGCTATTTCATCTGGCCTTTACATACATATTTTCAAACAACATAAGAGAGCCGGCTTATTTCTTATTTCTTCATTATCGATTTTGGACTTCGCTTCCTATGATGGGAGTTGATGATATGCCTCTCTCAGACCCCCTCTGTATTAGAGTTTTTATTTACACCATGGTCGATGCTTACATTATCATTATTATGTGAATATTGCTGATGGTTTTCTTTCTGGCACAACATTTTGTTTTTGCTTGGAATTAACAGCAGTCTCCTTTTTTATCCCCCAAATATTCAAATGCATCAACTAACCCATAATTCCTCTTTTTCCCCCTGGAAACATCTTTCTATATCTCTTGGCCCCGCTCCTGCCTGATGAACTGGTCTCTAGATTTGCTCCATGACTGTCCTCCTGGGACTTCCAGCTGCCCAGCCCCAATGATTGAAAGCCTATCTCTTGATCCCAAGTCTTCCTTTCTTGGTTTTCTACCTTATTTTGCTGTAACATGTTCTTTTGTGGCTTCCTAAGGAAAAGAGCATAGATGATAAATTTTCTGCAGTTCTTACAAGTTTTGAAATATCTTTCTTTTGAACTTAAGACTTGGTTGACAGTTTGACTGAGTTCATAATTCTAGGTTGAAAGTAATTTTTTGCCAAAATTTTGACATTATTACTTCATTGCCTTCACATTCCCATTGCATCGAGAAGTCCTGTGCCATTTGGTCCTTTGTATATTATCTGTCTTCTCCTACTTGAACACATATAGCCAAATAAGATTTTATATGTGTTACATGTACATGTACATGTACCATCTAAATAAACTTTAAATTTTGAAATAATTTAGAAATTATAAAATTTACAGGAGCAAGATGGCAGAGAAGTAGCAGCTGAGACGACATCAGGT
>PISX010023488.1:0-29692 GCA_004024625.1 Mellivora capensis
GACTATCATTTAAGAAGCAAATCCAGGATAAACTGTATCTTTTTCTACTGGATTGTGGTCAGAGGCCCAAACACAGGTTTTTAGCACATAGTAACATACTTATCTTCCAAAAAAGTCATCACTACACTTTCGAGGAAGCTACTTCTCAAATTTATCTCTGAATAATGAAAGCTCTCAGATTATCTAAGAGACTTATGCTTTTCCCAATTTAATTGAAAGCTAAGTCATTTTGGAAACCACAATTACCAACACACAAGAACCTCTCCTTGAAAAATTTATATAATCTGAACATGGAAAACCAATTGTTTTAAATTTAATAATGCATTTTCCTCTCAGGCTCAAATACGAGGAACAGCCTAGAGTAGAACTTAATGTGTGAATTACAAACTTCCGAAAACAGCAGCTTATAATCAAGATATCACAGGATTTTTCTTTACAGAGTATTGTCTCACGCTTTAGCCAATGTATTTCTAAATGTCCCGAGAGACTACTTTCTGAGCTTTGCTCTCTTCACTGACCTGATTAACTCCAAGCATAGGGATAATTTTCTCAAATCTTAGCTTAACATTTTCCTTGGAAATTTCACTTGCTAAGGCACCCTTCATACAAGCCCGATTTTCATTCTAATTCTGACTGCCCAGATAGTCTTACCTATGGGGGCCATTTATAGGTTGCATTTGGCGCCCCTTTCTGCTTCCAGATTCCGTTGAATCCATAGGCTTTGCCAGATGAGTTCCCCTGCCATCCCCTTCCATCCTACACAATTTTCCTCATCCAGCAACCTCGGCCATGGTCTGAGACATGAAATCTCACGGTCACAGCCCTTCTCAGGCTCCAAGACAATGAGCACCAGAGGAGTCAGGCCTGCTTCTCCATGGAGCCTGAGTGCAATCTTCACCACACAGACTTCCGAACACACAAACCCAGGTCCCAAACCCAGCTCTGCCACTCTTCTACTAGAGGACACTTAAGGAAGGTACCTCATCTTTCTGAGGCTCAGTCTGCTCACCTGTAAAATGGGGATAACCATACCTGCCGGGGTTGGGGCTAGGTGTACTATGATAAGCTGGGAAGAGCAAGAGGCAGGGTATGGTCCACAGTCAGTCTAGAGCAATCGCTGTGATTATTCTTGGAGTTACTAGTCTCCCTCGGGGCCACATGGTGTTTGGAGGGATGTCCAGCATGTTAACTAAAGGGTGATTCGCCTCTGAGCATGGGAATTTGCTGTTACGTATGCAAGAGTATACAATTTCAACTGCATGGAATCCCAGCAAGAGAAGCCACCTTGGAGAGGATTTAATCTGTGTATGGCTTCATTTCCCAGCTCTGGAAGCCGGTCCAGCTCAGACTTGCTTCCAAGACCTGCTCTGTGGGGACAGCACTCCCTAGGACTTGGGTTTGAGGGCACTGGCCAAGAGATTTCCTTGCTGTTTCTTCGCTCTCTGAGGAAGAACTGCGAAACCATCCCACACACCCCCTTGTTAGAGCCCATGTCTACTTTGAATTCAGAATTCTTTCCTAGGGAAGACCACAGGGGGCAGCAGAACCCAGAAGGGACAAAGGGCAGTTCTGCGCAGAGAAATCCCGGGGAGTGTGGGTACATTTCTCTGATATCATTTCCATCCAGAGAGCAATTCCTCCCCAAATCAGAAGTGACTTGGCACTAACTGTGGGATGACCCAGAACCTGTCAGTGGCCAAGTGAAGACAGTGGAAAGGCAACTGCTGGTAACTGGCTTTTACTCAGCGGCAGCAGGTCTAGGACCTATGCTGCTAGTGCTGGACCAAACCACTGCTGTCTGGAAGACCTTAGGACGGCTAGTTCACACCTCACACCCTTGAAATGCATGGCCTCCACTTCGCCCACAGGTGGGGTGGGTTCCAACATTGCAACTGTTTCCCATCAATTCAGCATGGGGGGAGGGGGTTGGACTTGGAATTGCAGATTAGGATGGGATTTGGTAAGGGGCATAACAAATCCATATTTCCCTGATACTTCTGTCTGTGCCTTGTATACTTAATTATGTTTACAGATAAATCTCTCAAAAGTAGGAAGGAGGGCTTTCAGAAAAATGCAGATACATTAAACTGAAAGTCTGACTTTATCCACTAACAGCAGCTGGTCAGCTTCCACAGCACACTCAGTCTTGACCTTGACCTCCACCTGTTGAGAACATTGAAAATTGCTATGTAAATGTACACCTGCACTTTCCTGATTCCAAAATTAGCATCTGATTCTATGTAATTATTTCTTTTACACTCAGTGGTGAACTTCATCCCATGGTTCTTTTTGGAAGAGCTTTCAATGCTTAAAAACTTAAAACTTAACATACACCTGTCCTGAGGGTACTACTTTATGCTTAGACATTTAAGCAAGTCAAATGAAGTACTTTATTTAACTTAATCAGTCGAAATTTAAGATCATATAAGAGAAGATCCAAGAGGGGAGGGGAAACACATCACAAATGAAGAGAGGGTGAATATTTAAAAGACTGTCCCCATTATCAATGCCCAATATATTTTTATTCAGAAGTATTGGGAAAGAGGCATTAAATCGAAAATCAACTATTTCTCAAAGGGCAAATACTTCCAAGTTTGTGGAAAGGAACTCAGCATTTAATTGATCTAAGCAGTAGATGCAGAAAGCTCAGGATGAATTTGTCATTTTAGGAAAGACTTGAGGAGCCCCTGGCAAACAAACGCTTGGGTACATTCTGGACCTACAGTATACGACTACAGTTAGTATAAGCAATAGGTCAGAGACATACTTGAACCATCTCGGAAAGAGGAGAACCTCAGGAAAAAAGTTCTGGAAGCAAGCACCTCCAGGGCTTTCTCAGCATCCCCTTCAACATTTAACCTGTATCTCACTGGCTGACCACAAATCCTCCCTTAGCCCCAACTTAAGTCTTCACCCCCAGAGTAAATAAACCCTTCCTTTTCTTCTTAACTGTCCTCACCAGAAAGTGAGCGTAGTGGATTGATTGCCCTTCTCTGCCCAATAGGTCCATATATATATATGAATGATTTGAAGATTTATTTATTTATTTTAGAGGCTGAGAAAGAGCACACGAGTGGGTAGAGGAGCAGACGGAGAGTGACAGGCAGACTCCTCCGTGAGTGCAGCTCGATCCCAGGACCCTGAGATCATGACCAGAGCCAAAGTCAAGCGCACACTTAACCCACTGTGCCACCCAGGCGCCCCCATTCACTTATTTTAAACATTAAATTATCTCAGCCTTGAACCCTCCAGTCTGCATAACCTCATTTCATTATCTTTACTTCCTAGATGCTGGCCTTTGCTCTGCCGACTCTCCAACAGTCTCTACCTTCTGTCTAAACTGTGGAGCTCAGAATTCCACCAAGAGCTGAGGCTCACCTCACAATTTTGCCAAAAGAATTCACTTAACATTTCATAAGGTTCAACTGCACCAAGCCAAAAGGTAAAATACTAAATTTACATCAAGCACGATAAAAACTGGATCAAGATTCCAACATGTCTGAGTGCCCCTCTTTTAACGTAACTGTAAAATTCAAGGCAATTCACCTATTTTAGGTTGTTCTCTGTTGTGATCATAATATTCATTCACCATTGTCAACAGTTTTTCTCAAGCTTTATTTTAGTAGGAAATGCAAGCCTTGGAGTCCTGCAAAAATTCTGGCTGCCAGTTTCAGAAAAATAATGGGAGAAGGAAAGCGGGTAAAAATAAGTTCAAGGCCACACATCGTTTTTTTCTTTGAAAGGAAGTGTTAGCCCTAAGTTTGCAACAATAGGATCACATACCAGCACTTTAATTTTTGAAATTCTTCATTGGTCACAATGATCTCAAAATGGCAAATATATTGAGCAAAATTCCAAAAAAGAAAAAAAGTAATTATCAAGTAACACGCATGACGCTTTTTAAATGTGCCCAAAGCACTTAACACAAAATCTGTTGCAAGTGCTCCAACAATACCCTCACTCAAGCAGCCAGTGCCCGGTGCAGAGGATCAGCAAGCCCTTGCAGTGTTAGAACGCAAAAGGCACAGAAAACAAAGATTTCAACCAAATATGGTTTGCTTTTCATCAAATTTTCAGCATGACCCTGTAAAAATAAGTTCACAAAAAACCAGCCAAGCGTAACTTTTCTCCCCAAGTGCTTCTCGGATTATAAAACAGCTTTGAAAGTTCAGCCTGACAAAACAAATATGGTACTAGGAGGAGAGACCTGGAAGGCAACCACAACAAGTCTCATTTAAATTCCTGGAAAGCAGGGCTTCTCCAAACACAGCTATTCAGCTCTCTTTGGAAGGCATCACACTTGCTGCGAGCCACAAGTTTAACTTCACTCGGTGCCCTGGCACCATCAAATCCTAAAGAAATGGGTGTTAACGTTGCTTACCCAAAATAATGCATCAAATATCTTCTCTATACACGGTGAAAAGTACAACTTAAAAGCAAGAGTTTTCCCCGTACAAGTGACTGGAATGAACACCCGGGTATTTGGGATTCTAAGGATCCCTTCTGTCCCTAAACATAGCTACAGCAAACTAGAGATCGATAGAACACACTTTAAGCTTTAAGAAGTGCAGTTCTGCATGGGGGTGGGGAGGAGGGAGGCAATTAAAAATCTCGATTCCCTCCCAGAGCCAAATTAAAGAAAATGAAAGATCGCCGTTTTATTGACTGAACCGCAGGAGCACAGCTGTGTCCGCCCGTCCCCAAAGCTCAAGCCCTCCTGTTCGCTCACCCTCTCGAAGAATGTTTTGCTTCTCCCCCAAAACACTCAACCTCCCCCTCCCAAGGTCTATCTGGCTCCGGGTCGCCAAGCCTAACTCCCTACAGGGCAGCGCACAGCCTACAGCCTGCAGCGACACCGAGACAGACGAGACAGACGAATTCCTACCGCGCGATCCCAAGCTCTACTGGACCAACCTTCTCCGGACGCCGCTCCTCTCAGCGTCCGACCCCGCTGTGCTTGGCGCTCCCCGGCCGCGCGGCGCTAGAGTCGAAGACGCGCGTGTCACATTTTAATCCCCGGCAGCCGCTCGGGCGCGCGCGCCAAGCGCTCCCACACTCCCTCGGCCGCCCGCGGGAACCCGGAGTCGGGAGCCGGGGCCGGGGGCGCCCGACGCGCGCCGCGGAACTTGGGGGCTGCGAACGCCGAGCGCGCAGCTAAGATCCTCCTGCTGGTGGCTTCCCTCGCCTCCGCGGAGCAGCCTCCCCGCGCCACCTCGGGGGCCCCGAACGACCCGCGCCCGCGTCCCGGGAGGCCTGTGGGATCACCTCCACTGGGCCAGAGCCGCTCCGCGCCGGGCGGCAGCTGCAGGCGCGGCGGGTGGCTCGGTCTCGGGGCCGGCGGGGCGCTGCGCTCAGCCCCGCGCCGCGCGCCTCATTGTTCCCAGCAGCGCGGCGGCGGCGGCGCGGGCGGCGGGAGGGACCGCGGCCCGCTGCCCCGGGGCTAGGCGGTGGCTCCCGGCCCGGGAGCTGAGCTTGCGCCGCGCCCCGCCCCCGGCCTCCGCGCGTCCCCTCCGCCCGCCTCGGGTTCTCCTCCCTCTGCCGGCGCCTCTGTCCTCCCAGTTCCCGGCCTGGGCTCACCTAGCGGCCGGGCGCAGGGCTCTGGGAAGTTGCACAGTCCGCTCCCCGCGCCCCCGGCCCGCCAGTCGGGGTGCACCGCGGGGCGCTCCCCGATTGCGCGCGGAACCCTGTCTCTGGCAGAGAGCGACTGCAGACTTGGGCTGCGTGGGGCGGCGCGAACGGCGCGGTTGCCTAAAAAGGCATGCCTCTTCCCGGCCGCCGCCTGCAGCCAGCCCCAGTTCCAACCAGGGTTACCTGCACCGGCACCGCGCGGGGCGGCCGGCGGGCACGCAGGTCCCGCGGGCGGCAGGGATGCGAAATGTGAACAGGCTGTGAGTGGCGGGCAGGGGATTCCGGGAGCCTGGCCCCGCGGAAGTGAGTCTTTTGTGTTCCCCGCTTGAACACACCCTCCCGCCGCGCCGCAGGCCGGGCTACCTGCACTGGAGGCAGCGCCCGCGAGCCTGCCGGGTGGGGCGCAGGGGAGCGCAGCATCCTCCCCGGCCCGCTGGCTCCCTTTGTTCCTCCTGCGCCGCCGCCTGGTCCTCGCTCCTGGGAGCTTCTCCCGGGCGCCCTAGGGTCGGGTTGGACTTGAGGACCAGCCACCTTCCACTTGCGAAGGGCCGCTCACCAAGTCCGGGGAAGGAATTCCGTAGAGGCCCCCAGCTACCCGCCCCTCCCTACCGCCGGCCCCTATCCCGGAAGGATGGGAAAGTTCTCGGGACTGTGGCGCCCGAGGCTGCCCGCTGGGCGCGTGGAGAATCAGCCGCGGGAGCGGGCGGCGACTTGGGCCCGGCAGCTGGAGCTGGTGGGTGGGGCTGCCGGGAGCCGCAGATCGGGTGTCCCTTTGCTCGCGTGCGGAATGTCCATTTGTCACCGCGGCCCCCTTGCCCTTCTCAGGCGGCCTCAGCTGGTCCCAGGACCGAAGACCGCGCCGCCCTTTGTTTGCTCATAAACACGCTCCTTTGAACTAAAACGTGTCTTTCCGAGTGCGTGGGGTGGCGCCGGGTCCCCGCTCCCCTCCCCCGTCCCCCGGGGGTCCTCTCCCTGACTGAGAGCGTTACAGGTGTGGGGGAGCTCCCAAGTAGAACTAGCTTGAGGTGGGTGATAGTACCACATAGTGCCCATCCAACCCGGAGGGACAAGTTACCCGCTGTCCTCTCAGTCCCAGGTCTCTTCAGGGGCTAGTATCATTTTGAAGACACAAAGCCTTCACTAAATATACCATTTTAAAATTTGTATAACGTTCAATTACCTAATTAAGGCCTTTTAAGAATAAAACGATTACCTAGATACCCAATTCATTCATTACTATGGACTGCCTACTGTGTGCTGGGGACTCCGGGTTCAGCAGCAGACAAGTAAAGGTGAATAAAATCTCTTTCCTACCCTCAAAAGGTTTGCAGAAATTTAAAACATCACGGAGGTTCAACTAAAACTGACTGGGCAATATGCATTGTACTCAATCAAAAGCATGGGTTAAAAAAGCGTGCTCAGTATTTCCCCAGTTTTGCTAATGGTTTAGGACACCTAGAATTGTCCAGAACTGCATGAAGGGATAATGTGTCACAGGATTTAACAACAATGACCACTGTATTCCACTACTGCGAAATATTATAGTGGGGCTAAAAGTAAGTTTAAAAAAGTGTGTGGGGGGGGGGGGCAGGATAGAGTCCAGTGGCCTTGGGGGAGGGGAGGAGAAGGGGAGTAAGTAATGCAAGGGTGCAAGGGGAAAAGTAACCCCCTTTTCAACTGAAAGGCCACTGTGGACCTTGGTTTTTCTCTTCTGTGTAGGGTATGTAATACTACCCACCTTCAAGGTTCTTGTAAGAAGTAGAGATCTGGAGTTAAAAGTGTCTCCCTTAGTGCCTGGAATCTGATTAATAAATTGTAGTAATTAATAAATAATGGTGTTAAAGCACTTCAATGGTGAAGGAGAAAAATAATTTGTATACACTTGTTGTGTATTTGTATTTTATATACTTCTTGTTTCTTTGCATGAATGATCTAAAGTTGACACATTGGCTGCATTAAAGAAATCTTAATGAGAAGTTAAATAAGAGTGGCCAAATAACAATTAACTTGATGCTTGTAGAAAAATTACTACCTGAAGGCAAATATGCAAATCACTGTTGTAAAATTTTAAGTGGATGGAGTTTATTATTTATGATTGGGGATAGTGAATGAAGTGGTACCTGAGTGGCTTAATCTATTGCTTCCTGAAGAAATCAGAAATGTAGTTGATGTACATAAAGCTATCAATTGATGCTTATTTCTGTCGAAGTGTAATGGTAAATAAAATATTTTGACATCCTTTAGTTTAATTGCTTAGAGGAACATCAAATAGGAGCAGATTATTAATGTCTTTTATGAGTCTACGAATTTGTAAGACATTCCTGGGCTGTCCTGGCACATTATATCCCCTTCCTTAAACAAAGCAAACCACAACAACCAAAACAAACAAACAAACAAATAAAAATAAAATTACTCCTCCAAATAAGAAAATTCCTGCATCAGAAACCTGCTTGCTCTTATCCAATTGCCATCTTCAATTTTCTTTTCGGCTTTTAAACTCGCGGCACCCCACTGACCCATCCACTGTTGATCCATGATGGGCTGTTTCACAGGAAACACTCCTTCTGTTTGGAGGAAGTCCTTATTGGTTAGCAGTCAAATCAGGAAGCTCAGTGAATCTCCCAGTTGAGAAGTATTTGAGTTTGGGGAATAACTAAAAAGTAAATATTTCCTAAAGGTACCATTGCTGAATCTGGGGCATTTGTTTTTGCTTAAGTACTGTTCATAGAAAATATTTCTCTCCTGTTTATTTTGCCATTCAGCTGTGACAGTAAACCCACATATTCTTTTACAAGTGGGGAAACTGAGGCTGACTTTTTTTTTTTTTTTAAGGACTGTTTTCTCTAAGCATTTTCTCTTCTGATTCTGACTTACCTGTGATGCCGTTCTGTAAAATGCATTGAGCCCCTCAGGGAGGAAAATCACCTATAGATGTTTTCTACATATTTAATCAGTGAAACAAATCTGTATGTAGTCAGCCAAAAATGAATCTCAGATACTCATTTGTTTGGAGCCCATTATACAATGCTAAGATCAGGAAGAAACATTTGTTCTCTACCCAACCTATTGATTTCTATTTATTTATTTACTTATTTATTTCATTTTTTTCTAATTTTTAAAATTAACATATATTACTAGCACCGGGGTACAGGTCTGTGAATTTTCAGGCCTACACACTTCGCAGCACTCACCACAGCACACACCCTTCTCAGTGTCCACAAGCCCACCACCCTCTACCCACCCCCTTTCCCCCGGCAACCCCCCAGCTTGTTCTGTGAGATCAAGAGTCTCCTATGGCCAGTCTCCCTCCTGATCCTATCTTGTTCCGTTTTTTCCTTCCCTACCTCCAAACCTTGCACTTTGCCTCTCAAATTCCTCAGATCAGGGAAATGAAATGATAATCGTCTTTCTCTGATTGACTTATTTCACTCAGGATAATACTCTCTAGTTCCATCCAGGTCATTGCAAATGGCAAGATTTCATTTCTTTTGATGGCTGTATAGCATTCCATTGTATATAAATACCACATCTTCTTTATGCATTCATCTGTTAATGGACATCTAGGTTCTTTCCATAGTTTGGCTATTGTGGACATTGCTGCTATAAACATTTGGGTGCACATGCCCCTTCAGGTCCCTACATTTGTATCTTTAGGGTAAATACCCAGTAGTGCGATTGCTGGGTTGTAGGGTAAGTCTGTTTTCAACTTTTTGAGGAACTTTCATGTTGTTTTCCAGAATGGCTTCACCAGTTTGCATTCCCACCAATAGTGTAGGAGGGTTCCCCTTTCTCCACATCCTTGCCAGCATCTCTCATTTCCTGACTTGTTAATTTTAGCCATTCTGGCTGTGTGAGGTGGTATCTCATTGTGGTTTTGATTTGTATTTCCCTGATGCTGAGTGATGTGGAGCACTTTTTCATGTGTCTGTTGGCCATCTGGATGTCTTCTTTGCAGAAATGTCTGTTCATGCCTTCTGCCCATTTCTTGATTGGAATATTTATTCTTTGGGTGTTGTGTTTGATACGTTCTTTCTAGATTTTGGATACTAGACCTTTATCTGATATGTCGTTTGCAAATATCTTCTCCCATTGTGTCAGTTGCTTTTGGTTGTGTTAACTGTTTCCTTTGCTGTGCAAAAGCCTTTGATCTTGATGAAGTCCCAATAGTTCATTCTTGCCCTTGCTTCCCTTGCCTTTGGTGATGTTTCTAGGAAGAAGTTGCCCAGCTGAGGTTGAAGAGGTTGTTGCCTGTGTTCTCCTCAAGGATTTTGATGGATTCCTTTCTCATATTGAGGACTTTCATCCTTTTTGAGGCTATTTTTATGTGTGGTGTAAGGAAATGGTCCAGTTTCATTTTTCTGTATGTGGCTGTCCAATTTTCCCAACACCATTTGTTGAAGAGGCTGTCTTTTTTCCATTAGACATTCTTTCCTGATTTGTCAAAGATTAGTTGACCATAGAGTTGAGGGTCTATTTCTGGGTTCTCTATTCTGTTCCACTGATCTGTATGTCTGTTTTTTTTTTTAAGATTATTTATTTATTTATTTGATAGACAGAGATCACAAGTAGGCAAGAGAGGCAGGCAAAGAGAGAGAGGAGGAAACAGGCTCTCCGAGGAGCAGAGAGCCCAATGTGGGGCTTGATCCCAGGACCCTGGGATCATGACCTGAGCCAAAAGCAGAGGCTTTAACCCACTGAGCCACCCAGGCACCCCTGTATGTCTGTTTTTGTGCCAGTACCATACTGTCTTGATGATGACTGCTTTGTAATAGAGCTTAAAGTCTGGAATTGTGATGCCACCAACTTTGGCTTTCTTTTTCAACATTCCTCTGGCTATTTGAGGTCTTTTCTGGTTCCATATAAATTTTAGGATTATTTGTTCCATTTCTTTGAAAAAAAAAAGATGGTATTTTGATAGGGATTGCATTAAATGTGTAGATTGCTTTCCATTTCTTTGAAAAAAATGATGGTATTTTGATAGGGATTGCATTAAATGTGTAGATTGCTTTAGCATAGCCATTTTCACAACATTTGTTCTTCCAATCCATGAGCATGGGACATTTTTCCAGTTCTTTGTGTCATCCTCAATTTCTTTCATGAGTACTTTATAGTTTTCTGAGTACAGATTCTTTGCCTCTTTGGTTAGGTTTATTCCTAGGTATCTTATGGTTTGGGGTCCAATTGTGAATGGGATTGATGCCTTAATTTCTCTTTCTTCTGTCTTGTTGTTGGTGTATAGAAATGCAACTGATTTCTGTGTATTGATTTTATATACTGACATTTTACTAAATTCCTGTACAAGTTCTGGCATATTTGGAGTGGAGTCTTTTGGGTTTTCCACATAAAGTATCCTATCATCTGCAAAGAGTGAGAGTTTGACTTCTTCTTTGCTGATTTGGATGCCTCATTTCTTTTTGTTGTCTGATTGCTGAGGCTAGGACTTCTAGTACTATGTTGAATAGCAGTGGTGATAATGGACATCCCTGCTGTGTTCCTGACCTTAGTGGAAAAGTTCTGTTTTTCTGCATTGAGAATGACATTTGCTGTGGGTTTTTCATAGATGGCTTTGATGATATTGGGGTGTGTATCTTCTATCCCTACACTGTGAAGAGTTTTGATCAAGAAAGAATGCTGTACTTTGTCAAATGCTTTTTCAGCATCTATTGAGAGTATCACATGGTTCTTGTTCTTTCTTTTATTAATGCATTCTATCACATTGATTGATTTGTAGATGTTGAACCAAACTTGCTGCCCTGGAATAAATCCCAGTTTGTCGTGGTGTTTAATCCTTTTAATGTACTGTTGAATCCTATTGTCTAGTATTTTGGTGAGAATTTTCACGTCTGTGTTCATCAAGGATCGTGGTCTGTAATTCTCTTTTTTGAAGGGGTCTTTATTTGGTTTTGGGATCAAGGTAATGCTGGCCTCATAAAAATGAGTTTGGAAGTTTTCCTCTCATTTCTATTTTTGGAACAGTTTCAGGAGAATAGGAATTAATTCTTCTTTAAATGCTTGGTAGAATTCCTCTGGGAAGCTGTCTGGCCCTGGGCTCTTGTTTGTTGGGAGATTTTAGATGACTGCTTCAATCTCCTAATGGTTATGGGTCTGTTCAGGTTTTCTATTTCTGCCTGGTTCAGTTGTGGTAGTTTATATGTCTCCAGGAATGCATCCATTTCTTTCAGATTGTCAAATTTACTGGCTTATGGTTGCTCATAATATGTTCTTATAATTGTTTGTATTTCTTTGGTGTTGGTTGTGATCTCTCTTCTTTCATTCATGATTTTATTAATTTAGGTCCTTTCTCTTTTCTTTTCTGGACAGGGGTTTATCAATCTTACTAATTCTTTCAAAGAACCAGCTTCTAGTTTCATTGATTTGTTCTACTGTTTTTTTGGTTTCTATTTCATTGATTTCTGCTCTGATCTTTATTATTTCTCTTCTCCTGGTGGGTTTAGGTGTTCTTTCTCCAACTCCTTTAGGTGTAGTGTTAGGTTGTGTATTTGAGACCTTTCTTGTTTCTTGAGAAATGTTTGTATCACTATATAATTTTCTCTCTGGACTGCCTTTGCTGTGTCCCACAGATTTTGAATAGTTGTGTTTTCATTATCATTTGTTTCCATGAATTTTTTCAATTCTTCTTTAATTTCCTAGTTGATCCATTCATTCTTTAGTAGGATGCTCTTTAGCCTCCATGTATTTGCATTCTTTCCAACTTTCCTCTTGTAATTGAGTTCTAGCTTCAGAGCATTGTGGTCTGAAAATATGCAGGGAATTATCCCATTCTTTTGGTACCAGTTGAGATTGATTTGTGACCCAGGATGTGATCTATTCTGGAGAATGTTCCATGTGCACTAGAGAAGAATGTGTATTCTGTTGCTTTGGGATGGAATGTTCTGAATATATGTCTGATGCCCATCTGGTCCAGTGTGTCATTTAAGGTCTTTATTTCCTTGTTGACCTTTTCTTGGATGATCTATCCATTTCAGTGAGGGGGATGTTAAAGTCCCCTACTATTATTGCATTATTTTTTATGTGTTTCTTTGATTTTGTTACTAATTGGTTGCTCCCATGTTAGGGGCATAGATATTTAAAATTGTTAGATCTTCTTGTTGGACTGACCCTTTAATTATGATATAGTGTCCTTACTCATCTCTTATTATAGTCTTTGGCCTAAAATCTAATTTGTCTGATATAAGGATTGCCACCCCAATTTTCTTTCGATGTTCATTAACATGACAAATTGTTTTCCACCCTCTCACTTTAAACCTGCTGGTGTCTTTGGGTCTAAAATGAGTTTCTTATAGATAGAATATTGATGGGTTTTGTTTTGTTATCCATTCTGATACCCAGTGTCTTTTGAAATATATGAATTTAGTGCCATTGTATTGCCTGTAAGGTGACTGTTACTGTATATTTCTCTCTTCCTTTCTGGTCTACTACTTTTAGGCTCTCTCTCTGCTTAGAGGACCCCTTTCAATATTTCTTGTAGAGCTAGTTTGGTGTTTACAAATTCTTTTAGTTTTTGTTTGTCTTGGGAGGTTTTTCTTTCCTTCTATTTTCAATGATAGCCTAGTTGGATATAGTATTCTTGGCTGCATGTTTTTCTCATTTAGTGCTTGGAATATATCATGCCAGTCCTTTCTGGGCTGCCAGGTCTCTGTGGATAAGTCTGCTTCCAATCTAGTATTTTTACCATTGTATGTTACAGACTTCTTGTCCCAGGCTGCTTTCAGGATTTTCTCTTTGTCACTAAGACATGTAAGTTTTACTATTATAGAATGGGGTGTGGACCTATTCTTATTGATTTTGAGGGGGGTTCTCTGTATCTCCTGGATTTTGGTGCTTATTTTTTTTTTTTGCCATATTACGGAAATTCTCTATAATAATTCACTCCAATATACCTTCTGTCCCCCCTCTCTCTTTCTTCTTCTTCTGGAATCCCAATTATTTTAATATTATTTCATCTTATGGTATCACTTATCTCTCAAATCCTCCCCTCATGGTCCAGTTGCTGTTTGTCTCTCTTTTGCTCAGCTTCTTTATTCTCTGCCATTTGGTCTTCTATGTCACTAATTCTTTCTTCTGCCTCATTTATCCTAGCAGTAAGAGCCTGCATTTTCTTTTAAATATTTTATTTATTTATTTGACACAGAGAGATCATAAGTAGGCAGAGAGGCAGGCAGAGAGAGGGGGGAAAGCAGCCTCCCAGCTGAACAGAGAGCCCAATGCAGGAAGAGCCTACATTTCTGATTGCACCTCATTAATAGCTTTTTTGATTTCAGCTTCATTAGATTTTAGTTCTTTTATTTCTCCAGAAAGGGCTTTTGTTTCTCCAGACAGGGTTTCTCTAATATCTTCCATGCCTTTTTTGAGTCCAGCTAGCACCTTGAGAATCGTCATTCTGAGCTCTAGATCTGACATATTGCCAATGTCTGTATTGTTTAGGTCCCTAGCCTCCGGTACTGTCTCTTGTTCTTTTTTATTTTATTTTATTTTTTTTGTGGTGAGTTTTTCTGCCTTGTCATTTTATCCAGATAAGAATATATGAATGAGAGAATAAAATACTAAAAAGGTGGCAAGGGCCCCAGAAAAAGGTACAGAAACCAAATCAGAAGAGAGCCCAAATTGGGGTAGATGAAAGGGAGGTAAAAGAAGTTTAAAATTTTTTTTTAAATTAAAAAAAAATATATATATATATATTTAAGACTGGTGAATATAATATATATTATATATATTTGTGTGTGTGTGTATATATATATATATATTTTACGACTGATGATTAGAACAGAGCCACCCACTTGATTTTGGGTGTATTTTGGTCTCTTAGAAGAATACCTCCCAAAATTTTTTAAAGAAAGAGAAACATATATACAAAAATAAGGGTAAGGGAATATGACTGTATGGTTGAAAAAATTTTTAAAAAGTCTAAAAAAAGTAATTGATAAGATAAGTCGGTTGGAAAAAGAAGGAAAATAAAGTGGAGAGAATTTTCTCAGGCTGGAGAGTAGAACAAAGCCCTGTGCTAGATTTAGGGTATATTTTGATCTATTAGAAGAAATTGTATCCCAAAAATGTTTTAGAAGAAAAAATCCTATATGCATACAGAAAATAAAGTTAGATACAATGAAGAATAAAATATGACTATAACAATGAAGGTTTAAAAAGACTTTTTAAAATAAAGGTATTGTTAAGATAAACTAGTTAAAAAACTTTAAAAGAGGAAAGAGAAAAAGTTTAAAAAGTTAGAATAAGAAAAAAGTAAAATTAAAAATATTTAATTAACTTTGCAAGACTAAAGAATCATGGGGAGAAAGTCATGAATTCCATGCTTTGCCTTCCCCTCCTCTGGAATTCCGCTGTTCTCCTTGATCAGTGAGCTTGGTCTTGGCTGGATGTTCTTGCTTATCTTCTGGCAAGGGGCCTGTTGCAGTGATTCTCAATTGTCTTTGGAGACCAGAATTGCCCCACCCTCATCAGGGGCCTGGCTAAGTAAGCTGCTCAGGTTCCTCTCGGGAGCTTATGCTCTCTGAATGCTTTCTGTAGAGCTCTGGAGGATGGGAATGATAATGGCATCCTCCCAGCCTCCAGCCAGAGGAGCTGAGATCTGGGGACCCCATTCCTCAGTGCACCCAAGAAAAGGAGTCAGTCACTCCCCTCTCCCTGGTCTCCGGCCACACTCCGAGCTCACCCAGCCTGTGACCAAGCATTTCTATCTCTGGCAGACAGTCCCATTTGGAGTCTCCAAGCCCAGCAGATTTCTGCCTCCAGAGAAGGAAGGTGAGTCTCCTTGGATCTGCCAGTTGTGGGGTCCCTGCTCAAAGAGCAGTGGCCCCACTGTGCCTTGGAACCCGGCTTAAGGTAACCCCAAGCTGAGAGCTCACTCCTTGGCTCTGTCTCTGTAGTTGGCATCCCTGCTCTGATACCTGGGAGCTCTGCTACACTCAGATACCCCTGATCCTTCTGTGACCCCACAGGACCTGTAATGACACTGTGCCCATGGGGTCTCCACCCTTGCTTAGCCTCTGGAGTGATGTCCCTCAGAGGAGCAGACTTCTAAAAGTTCGGATTTTGTGCTCCACTGCTCCACCACTTGCTGGGAGCTGGCCCCTCCCCTTGCAGTCTATCTTCCCTTCGCTTCGTATTCACTTCTCTCTATGTCCTACCTTTCAGAAAGTGGTCAATTTTCTGTTTCTAGAATTGCTGCTCTGCTTCTCTTTGATCTCCTACTGGGTTTGTAGGTGTTCGGAATTGTTTGATAACTATCTAGCTGTACTCCTGTGACCTGATGTCATCTCAGTCTGCTACTCCTCTGCCATCTTGACTCCTCCTCCTAGATTTCTTTTTAAATTTAAGTAATTTACTCTTTAGAATTGTTAATAAGGAAACAGACCAGTATGAAGAAGAAACAACCTGGGGTATTTGGATGCGTATAGAGGTCAGAATCCTGGGTATGCAGGAGTACCCCTCTGTCCCCCTCCCAAAACATTCCTTCAATATATACAGGTGGAGAGAAAAAAAAATCTTTGAGATGCTAAGAAAGGGGTCTTTTCAGCATCAGATAGAGAAGGGAAGCTATAAATGCAATTGGTTGCCCTTAGGCTTGCCCCATCCACAGTGCCCTCCACTTCCAGGCCATCCTTGGGCTCCAGGCAAGGTGACTGAGCTGGCCTCATGGCTGGGTTAAGGGGTTGCAACCTGACCTCTCATAGCCAATATGTACCTTTCAGAGCAGGATGAAAAATGTCAGGGTGTCAAGGTTTTCTTTCCCTAAATTTTCCTTGCTATCTAAAGGACAGGACTAAAAGCCAGGCCTTGACTTCTGAGCTTGTCACCTTAGTGAAGTTGGTTGAGATTTCTGTATCTCAACTACCTCACCAAAAAGAGTGAATAACCCATTTTACAGTTACCCACAAGACCTGGAGCTCACTTCGCAAGATTAGAACCCTTCACAAGGGTACAGCACTTCACAGTTTATGTAAAGGATTTCCTGCCAATCATCTCATTGGATTCTCCACAACTCTGAATGGAAGGTATGGAGGTCCCAGAGAAGGCCTGTCACTTCTTGATTCTGTGATAATAAGAATAAGTAGTCACTAAAATTTTAGCGCCGATTTCTACCTTCTTTGGAAGTATTAACCCCTGCAATCCTTATGGCAAGGGTTTTAAAAACTTTTTTCATTTTTAACCTTGTATTTTGAAACAATTTCAGACTTACAGGAAAATTGGCTAATTATACCTTCCCCCCACCATTCCCCACATATGGACACTTTACTGTGTTTGTGTTATAGCTCCCTCACCTTCTATTTGTTTTTTCCTGAACTGCTGGAGAGTACATTGCGTACATCATGGCTCTTTTGCACCCAAACTCTCCCCTTTATTTTCCTAAGAACAGGAATATTCTCTTACATAACCAGAGTAGAGCTATCATAATTGGGATAATAAAATTCGTAATACTGTTTTCTAATCTCAGATTTTATCCACATTTTTCTCATTGTCTGCTAATATCCTTTATAACAGGTGGAGGGGTTCAGGACAGGCCCACCCCCACAAGAATGTACAACTTTGGCATGTAGGTTATTTTGAGCTGAAGACAGTGGAGATCCTGTGGGCTCCAGAGAAACTTTTGCCCCTCCCTTAACTACAGAGAGGAATCTAAATTAGAGGATGTTACCAGAAAAAGAATTATTAGCAAAGATAAATTTTATGTGAGTGACCCATCTGTATGGCAGGGCAAACATCTAATTACCAAACATCTGCCCTTCTTATTGTCCTGTGAAGTACATTCCTTTTCTCTGACATCCAAGACCCCTGTCCCCCTCTCCTTAATTCAGAATTACATATATCCCTCATTTTGCTGCACTCTCTTTGGAATTTCTATGTTTATGTTGATTCCCCATACATAGGTCCATTAAATTTGATTTTCCCCTGTTAATCTGTCTCCCATTGATTTTATTTTTTGTCCTGCTAGAAGGACCTTGAAAGGGACAGGAAATTCCTACTCCCTGTGAAGGGGGCGAGGTATTCCTGTTCCTTGACACAGGGTGTTAGTGAATGATAATGATAATAATAATGAAGGGAGTTGAGGGAAATTGGGGGGGAGATGAACCATGAGAGACTATGGACTCTGAAAAATAACCCGAGGGTTTTGAAGGGGCGGGGGGTGGGAGGTTGGGGGAGCCTGGTGGTGGGTATTGTGGAGAGCACGCATTGCATGGAGCACTGGGTGTGGTGTAAAACTATGTATGAATTCTGTTAGGCTGAAAAGAAATAAAAAAAAATAATAATGCCCAGAATCCAATCTAGGATTATCTGTTATACTCAGTTATTATGTCTCTTTAGTCTCTTTAATATGGAACATTTCCTTAGAGTTTCTCTAATCTTAACATTTTTGCAGAGTTCAGTCTATTTATTTCCTCAAATACCCTCAGTATAGGATTGTCTATTGTTTCCTCACAATTAAATTCAGATTAGATTCAGGTATGCTTTTTTTTTTTCCTTTTGGCCAGGAATACCAGAGTGTTATGTCTCTCTTAGAACATCATTACGAAGTTATACATTCTGTGTCTTTGTTCCAATAGTGGTGGGCTTAACTTTCATTACTTAGCTGAGGTGGTGCCTGCCACCTTTCTCTCCAGTGAAGATACCTTCCTTCCTTTATTACAAAGTGATTTGTATAATAATACTATGAGGCCATGTACATATTCTGATGTGCAATGATGTGCCATTTTTTCTTTACTCTTAGTGATGGGCATGTTGCTACAGGAAGAGCTTTTCCTTTTACCTATTTATTGATTTCATAACAAGCTTTTGATGTGGGTACTTTGTCCCCTTCTTTCTAAAGAAGAAATGACAGATCACAGAGGGGAAGCAGACTGATGTCACACATCTAGTAATTGTCACTCAGGCAAGATAGCATTTCTGGATCTCTTTCTTCATCTGTAAAATTAAAACAATAAAGCATGTTATGGGGCTGTTCAGAAAATTAAATGAGATGGTGACCTCAAAGTGTCTATCCCAATTGAGCATATAGTAATTGTTTGATAAACAGTAACTGTCATTAAAATGACGGGAGTATCCCCATTTTGTAGATAAGAAAATCTGGTTATAGAGGGTAAGAAAAATGTGTAAGTACTTGTTACCAAGGAACATTCTGACCTGAATCCAGTCCTTCAGCCACTATTTTTTGAGTGCTAGCTATCCACCAGGTTCCATTCTAGGAGCTATGGATAAAGACGTCAATGACAGAACAGGTGCCTGCTCTCACTATATTCTACTTTTTCCAGGTGAGACTAAACATATAAACCAACAATAACCAGATTGTATATGACAATGAAACTCTGACTCAATCAGCAGCAACCAAACCAGTTAGTGAAACCCTTTGTACAATCCATCCCAAACAGTCAGGGTGTAATAGCTTGCCAGCTTCTTCAAATTTTGTCCCCATTTACAATTTAAGGCCATATGTAGAAAGCCAAGTATGTTCCCCTAACCAATCACATGGGATGTCCCATGTCTAGTTACCCCATGGTTATGGGCTGAATTATGTCCCCCCAAAATTCATATGTTGAAACCCTAACACCCTGTACCTCAGCATATGACTGTATTTGGAGATAGAGCCTCTCAGGGGGTGATTAGATTAAAATGAAGTCATTAGGGTGGGTCCTAATCCAGTCTGACTGGTGTCCTTATAAGAAGAGGTTAGGACACACAGAGAGACATCGGGGTGTTGGGGTACCCTCTCACAGAGAAAAGACCATATGACAACATAGTCATAAGCCAGCCACCTGCAGGCCAGACAGAGAGGCCTCAAAAGATCTGGGACTTCCAGCCTCCGGAACTGTGAGAAAATTAATTAATTTCTATTATTTAAACCACCCACGTTGTGGGATCTTGTTATGGTGGCCCTAGCAGGAAAACACGCCACCTGCGTCTTCCCCACACCAACCTTCTCACTCAGGGCACACCTGAAACCATCCCTTTGTTCCTTTATAAAGCTTTCCCCCTTCCTCTGTCTGCTTTGGAGTCTCTGCCAAATGCATATGATGGTGGTTGACTTTCTTGCTAGAGCCAGCTCTGAGTAAGTAGCATTTGTGAGCTCTCATTTGAGTGGTCTTCATTTCTTTCCACAGAAGGAGAGAGAAGACCCATCAGCCAGTTGCCAGAAGGACACTTCATTCTTTTCCCTGTCCTTGGCAGGATATGGAGGTAACAAAAAGCTTCCTTTTTAAACATAGTGATACGGGAACAAAATGCCCATATGTGGTGTTTCTTTGATTACCTGTTCAAAGCCTTCTCTTCTAACAACCTAGCAATATAATTAATTAAAACCTACCTCAACTACTGGGTAATTTCCATTGATTAGCCTTGCAATTTGTTACACATCTCTCTCAAAACACGAATCATTTTAAGGTGAGGCAGCCTGTCCTGGTATACAATTACAACAGAGGTGAAAACACTACTCCAGTCCAGAGCCTAAATTCTACTGCAATTTACATTTTTTTCAGTCAATGCTAGAAATGGTACAAAATAGCTTCAGCTATAGAAACTAATGGATAATAATGGCACTAATTTAAGAGGCATCAGAAGCTTGAATACAAAGTAGAAACTTTGGACCAAAATTTTCTTTTAAAAAACCTACCTGTTAGTTTTTCAAAAGAAGTGCTAAGTTGTCTGATATTTCTCTTGTTTGGTTCAAGTTATTCTCTCCAACATATTTCTCATCTAACACAGTTTAAAAATCAATGTGTGCTTCCCAAAGGAATTCTCACATGACCAGGACTGATCGTCAGTTATGTATTAAATAGCACAATTTTAGATAGTCCTACATTTCTCAATTCCAAAATCAACAAAAGTAAAAAGAATCACCAAAGCAAACTGTATCTCTTTCTTGCAGGAAATAATTTTTATAAGGACTTTTGACTGACTTGGCTACGGGGAACCAATTACCAATTATCCAATGACATGTAAAAATATTAGAGGGACACAATCAAACTCCTTTGCCCTATTCATTCAGTTGAAACTTACTATGGCAGTATTTCTTTTTTTAAAGATTTTGTTTATTTATTTATTTGAGAGAGAGAAGGAGAGTGAAAGAGAACATGAGAGAGGAGAAGGTCAGAGGGAGAAGAAGCATCACTGAAAGATGCTCCAAACTCCCCATGGAGCTGAATGTGGGACTCCATCCCGAGACCTGAGCCAAAGGCAGTCGCTAAACTAACTGAGCCACCCAGGTGCCCCTATTGCCACAGTGTTGATGAGATACAATGAACAATTTATTCCTCTGAAAAGGTTAGCACTTTGAAATCTTAACTTCTTTCTCCCTCCCTCCCTCCCTCCCGCCCTTCCTTCCTCCCTCTCCCTCTCTCTCTCTCTTTCTTTCTTTCCCTCCTGCTCTCTCTCTCTCTCTCTCTCTCTTTCTTTCTTTCTTTTTTTCCTTCCTTCCTTCTTTCTTTTCATGGGTCCTGAAAGATGCTCCTATCTATGGACTCACCAAGGTATGGTAAAAGTAAAAAATATACATTCATAATTCTACTTTTTTGGGGGGGGTGTATAACTTAAGAACACTCTTGAAGGAAGAGTTCTAAGACTTCAGCAGGGGTTGTCCTGGGGACAGCTGGGTTCCCTTCTACATTCCTCTTCCTGAATGAGGGAGCAGCCCACTCTAAATGTAGCCCAAGGTCTGGGGGTCTCAAGACCCTCTCAGAAAGGGCTCTTGAAGTCAAAACTATTTTCCTAGTAATACTAAATATTATGGTCTTTTTTCATTCTCATTCCATCATGAGTGTGCCATGGAGTTTTCTAGAGGCTGTAAGACATAGTATATTGCAGCAGACTGCAGAAAGAGCTCTGAGAATTCAGTCAGACATGAAAGCAGTTTGCAAAAGTGTGAGGCATGTGATTCTTCGTCCTAGATTTCGTTCTGTTCTGTTCTGAGAAGTACAGTTAATTTTTCACAAAAGGTGATTTGTGTTAACATCTAATAGCTTTATATTATTATTACCTTTTTAAGCTTTAAAAATTTCTGGTATAAAGATACAGTGTTATATTGGTTTCAGGGGTAAAATAGAGTGATTCAACATTGCCATACATCACTCAGGGCTCATCATGATAAGTGCAATCTTAATCCCATCCATGTTGTTGCAAATGGCAAGATTTCATTCTTTTTTATGGTTGAGTAATATCCCATTGTGTGTGTATGTGTGTGTGTGTGTGTGTATCTTCTTAATCTTCTCATCCATGGACACTTGTGCTGCTTCTATAATTTGGCTATTGTAAATAATCCTGCAATAAACATAGGGTTGCATATACTTTTTCAAATTGTTATTTTCTTTGGGTAAATACCTAGGAGAGCAAATATTGGGTAGTAGAGTAGTTCTATAGTTTAACTTTTTGAGGAAGCTCCAAACTGCCTTCCACAGTCACTGCCCCAATTTGCATTCCCACCAATAGTGCACAAGGGTTCCTTTTCCTCCACTTCCTTGCCAGCACTTGTTTCTTGGGTTTTTTATTTTAGTTATATTACTGTTATTTTTCAATCCATTCAATATTTAAAAAATTGTCTGTTTCAACTTTGGTAAATATACAATAGATATAATCCATGGAAAGAAAAGTCTTTGGGGTCCTCAGTCATTGTGAAGAGTGGAAAGGAGTCCTGAAATGTAAGAGTCGAGAACTTCTAAGCTAGGGCATTGGAGCACATTTGACCATGAAAATGCTCTGACATATGGTGAGGCCCAGGCTGGTCTACTTTGGGCTGGTCCTTCAGGACTTGCATGACCTGCTTTTCCAGCTACATCCGTCTTCCTAACACAACAGGAAGATGGCTCCCTGGCTCCCTCCCTGTGGGGTCTTCTGGCCCCTGGGCCTTTGCTTGGTCACTTCCTAACCTATACATTTCAGTTTCCATCTCATTTTCTTGGGAAAAACTTACTGATAAAATACATAATACTTTAATTCTGTTGTGCATAACAAAACTATAATCACATTGAAATATGACAAATATTTGTCCAATGTCTTCCAATATCCAATGGCAATATCCAATGCCAGGGCCTGGTTTAGGTGCTGAAACACATCAGTGAAAGGCATAAAAAGGAGTCCCAGGACTTGGGGAGCTTATGTTCTGGTGCAGGGTGGTAGGAGACAGGCCATAAGCAAATAAATACATAAATTTATATAGTATGTCAGGTAATAGGAGCTCTAGAGAAAAATAAAACAGGGAAGGAACATAGAGGATCCTGGGAGTGTAAGGGTTGTTGTTTTTAAAAGGTTGATCGGGAAAAGCTTCACAGAGAAAGAGAAAGAGCAAACCCATCTGGAGAAGGCCCCAGAAGGTTAGAAGAGGGAATAGCAAGTACTATAATAATAGATGTTATTCATTTATTAAGTATTATAAGGAAGTATACAGTTTTAAAGCACAATTAATCTAATTTCTGTGCAGTCCTTTCCCCCTGTTTGAATAAATAAGAGCAAGATGTCATCTTTTGTGTTCAGTGCTCTCTGCAAATACCTAACAGGTGTTTGCTGAATCAACAGTGCTAACTCTGTCTCTTCCTCACCATCCTCCACCCTTCGGCCCCCTGCCACTGCCCACCGCGGTTCCCCCTAGCACTTCTTCCTGAAATTGGTGCTATTTCGGGAATCTCTGTAGATCCTTCTCTCAGTCCTCTCTATTTAACATTGACAGAAAAGCGAAACAGTGATGGAGACCAGCAGCAGTGTTCCAGATTACTGGCACATGGGCTAAACCTGAGGTTTAATTCATCCTCTCACCTAACAGTGGGCAAAAGAATTCCAAACTCAAGTCTGAATATAGCTTGATGACCTGAGCTAGGAAGCTGGAAGTTACACAACACATGTACACCTTTATCCCTGATAAATAGTTAGCTTCTTTAACTCTTGAATTTGCATCACCTCTTAAAGTGTTCCTTTCCTTTTCTGTTGCTTTGGGTCAGATTCTCAAGGTCTTGGGCTGAAAGAGGTTTACAGTTTTGTCTTTCCACCTCCAATTTCTCCCCTGTTCAATCCATCCTTCATAGTCACCATATTGTGTTCATATATATATTTATTAAATATAAATATATTAATTTATAATATATTTATAATTTATGTTAACTATGTGATATATTAATTTATTTGTATCATGAATTTTATATAATTTCATAATTTTAGATATATTTACATACAAAATATTTTTTTCATAGGTATATATTTGAAGATTTATTTATTTAATTAAATGAGAGAGAGAGAGAGAGAGAGAGAGAGCACAGTGGTGGTGGGATGTGGGGTGGCAGAGACAGAGAGAGTCTCAAGTAGACTCCCTGCTGGGCATGGAACCTGATGTGGATAACCATGAGATCTTGACCTGAGCTGAAACCAAGAGTCAGATGCTTGACCAACTGAGCTATCCAGGCACCCCTATATTTTCATAGATATTATGTATGTATAATATATATGTGAGGGGTGCCTGGGTGACTCAGCTGGTTGGGCATCCAACCCTTGATTTTGGCTCAGGTCATGACCTCAGGGTTGTGAGATGAAGTCCTGTATGGTCTCCCTCTCCCTCTGTCCCTGCCCCTCCCCCCCTACTCTCTTTCTTTCATATATTCTTTCATATATATGAAATCATCTACCTCTATGCATAGCTATAGCTACATATCACTTAAACATATCTATATACAGATCTGCCAATCTGCCCTCCCCTCTTTAAAATCTTCTTTGACTCTCTAATGCCTTGAGAATAAACAGCTAAAGAATTTTGAAGTGGTGTTCATTGTCTTCCTCTGCTAGTTCAAATTTCATTTTCCAGCCTCATTTTCTACCATTTCTCACAAGTATGCCATTTTTTAAAAAGATTTTGTTTATTTATTTGATATATATAGAGAGACAGAGAGGGAATACAAGCAGGGGAAGTGGGAGAGGGAGAAGCAGGCTTCCCGTGAAGCAGGGAACCTGATACGGGACTTGATCCCAGGTTGCTGGGATCATGACCTGAGCCAAAGGCAGACTCTAATAACTGAGTCACCCAAGCGCCCCAAGTATGCCATTTTTATACAGACTGGAAAGTAACCAAATTGGTTATTCCTGAAAAAAAAAAATTCCATTTCACTGTGTCTTTAGTCTTTCTTTAATTAGACCCGTGGTTTTCAAAATGTGAGCAGAATTGCTCAGGATGCCACAGCAAACTCACTGAGATGTTGCAGGGTATTTTAGAGTTTCAGGGGAAGCACAGTAATATTTGATACCTGTAGTATGATGCAATTTGGCAGTGGGGACATGAGATTGTGCTACATTGTTATTGCTGATATCACATCTCTTTGAAATTGTGTTTCCAGCACTTCTTGTGACTAAAAGTTAAGTATCATGTAGAAACTAAGATGGAACTGGAAGCCAAAGCAGCAGCATTCAATCTGATTCCAAGTTTGAGAAGTTGTGCAGTGCTCAACAGGAACACCCATTATTAAATAATTTTGGATATTTCAGAATGAAGTAAATTTTTTTTGTTTTTTCCTTCAATTTATATGAATTGCTTTTCAAATAGCTATTCTTGTTATCTGTGGTAGTTATGTTACAGAATGTTCTGTAAACAGTGAATTTGCAAATACTGGATCATTGTTCCAAGAAGAAATACAGGGTTGGTTGCTCCTGACGACAACATTTTCATCAACTGACCAGTTCATGACCTTGTTTACTAGTGTTTTTGTTTAAAGGTGTCTTATTTAATATACATTGTTGAGTCCTTAACATTGAACTCACGTCTGGCAGCATTATAACACATGCCCAAGGAAGTTTATCTAACACACGTTGTCTTTTCTCCACAAGGTCCCTCAGAACCTTCCTGTGTTTAGGAACTTTAGTGCTATGCTTGGGGTGTCTTAAACATCAATATTAGCAGCAAAACA
The DNA here is from genome assembly GCA_004024625.1 of Mellivora capensis. Classification (NCBI taxonomy): domain Eukaryota; kingdom Metazoa; phylum Chordata; class Mammalia; order Carnivora; family Mustelidae; genus Mellivora; species Mellivora capensis. Next base: position 25,527 of record PISX010023488.1, read on the forward strand.
AGCACAGAACTGTGAGAAATATGGTACTTAATAGGCCATGATAAGGACACCTGTTTACAGTATGAGAGTTGAAACAAGAAGGAAGAGTGCCACCTTGTTTGACTGAAACAGGGAACATATTATCCAAATTTTGACTCAAAACCTTCAGTGCTCTGTGTATGTCTGCAAATGACCATGACAGTGCCATGAGTATCAATTTGGGGGTGACAAATACATTTGAGCAAGTAGATGAATTTGCAAATATGGAAGCCACAAATAATGAGGATCGACTAAGATGTCAGACTATACAAACTTTGAAAGTTGCTTGTGCCTGATTAATGAATACATGAATCAAAACAGATAGACTTTTCTTTTGGCCTACAGGCATCTTGAAAATTTTCTGAGAGGCCCCTGGGTGGGTCAGTCGGGTGAGCTGCTAGCTCTTGGTTTCTGCTCAGGTCTTGATTCCGGGGTCCTGGGATGGAGACCCATGTTGTGCTCTGCACTTACCATGGTCTGCTTGTTCCTCTCCCTCCCCCTCTGTTCCTTTCCCTGCACAGGTGCCCTCTCTCTCAAATAAGTGAAATCTTAAAAAAAAAAAAAAGAAAGAAAGAAAATGTCTGAGACACTGTGGGCACTGTAAACTAACAAATTTTGAGAACATTAGTTTTTTAGTTTTATGTTCCCCTTCTCAGGTTATTGTCATTTGGTTTTCTTTCCTATCCCAACCTGGTGCTCCCTTCTTATCTGACTCTTCCCTGCCTTCAGTTAGCACCAGTCCCTTTCTTTTTTGGCGCTGATATCACAAGTGGTAAGGGGTGTCGTGATGCCACTTTTCACAGTACAAAGGATCCATCTCTGTCATGAGACCGCTAACTCTGAAATCTGGGAAAGTATTTCATTCCTTGTCTGACTTTCTCCCCGCCTCAGGATATGAAGTACTGGTTTTGCCAATAGTAACAAATAGAATTTTGCCAGATCTTTTTCTAGTTCTCCATTGCTAGACACTGTGAATTGTCTCACTGTCTCTCCCATTTTATTTTCAGTTTCCCTAGGTTTGAAGGAATGGAGGAAGGATCTCGTTTATGCTCAAAAATAAATATTTTCTGTGTTTCAGCCATTGCTGAGCACTAGCTACATCTCAAGCAGCCAGTGCCAAGGAAGCCCAGTGGCAGCATCTTCCCTTAGCTTAGGGACATCATCCTTCTTTTCCCCAAATGATGGCATTGTCATGGGAACAAGACAGCATATTGACCTCCCTATAATCTTGGGATCATGACCTGAGCCAAAGGCAGAGGCTTTAACCCACTGAGCCACCCAGGTGCTCCGGGATAGAAATTTTCTGTTTTAAAAAAGTTTTATCTGAGATATTATTAAGAGAATGAAAAAGAAATTCATAAAATGGGAGAAGACACTTGCAACACTTACAAATAGGCAAGAAATAGATAGGCACGTGTAGAAAATTAAAAAAAGAGAATTGAACAGGTGCTTCATAAAACAAGATATAAAAATGGCCAATAAATCTGAAAATGTGCTCAGTAATCAGAGAAATGTGTCTTAAATCTGTAGTTATTATCTACCCCAGAATAACTAACATTAGTAAAAGACTGACAATACCAACAACAACAAAAAAGAATTTGTGTCACAGTATCATTTCTATTTCCCCAATCTAGAAGCATTCCAAAGACTTTCAACCATAAGACACGCATAAATTATGGCCTATTCACTATGGAGTATTATACAGTAATGAAATTGAACAAACTGTAGCTGCATGCAACAATATGGAGAAGTCTCACAAACAAAGTGTTGAAGAAATGGTTCAGAAACAAAGGAATACATGGTATTTGGGAATGGCTCTACCATTTTTTTCCATTCCCACTGGCAATGCATGAGTGATCCAGTTTTTCTACATCCTTTCCAGCATTTAGGATTGTCACCATTTTTTAATTTGGGGAATTTTAGTTGCTCTAATACACATGTGGGGATATCACACTTTGGTCTTAATTTGCGTTTTCGTGATGGTTAAATGATCTTGAATACACCTTTGTGTGCTTCTTTGCCATCTATCTTTCTCCTCACATTTTTATGCATTTTATAACCAGATTGTTCATGTTTTCAGTGTTGATTTTTGAGAGTCCTTTGCATAATCTAGACGAGTCCTTTGCCATGCATGTGATGCAAATATTACCTTGTCTCTCTGTCATCTTAACAGGGTCCTTTGCAAAGCAAAATTTTGAAATTTTGATTTACTTAAATTTATCATTTTTCTCCTTGGTGAATCATGTTCTTAGTGTCACATGTTAGAACTTTTCACTGAGCCCTAGGTCCTGAAGATTTTGACCCACATTTCTTCTGAAAGTTTAATAATCCTATGGTTTATGCTTAAATCTATTTTAATTTTTGTATAAAGCATGAGGTGGGACCAAGTTCATGATTTTACCCATATTTACCCAGTTACTCCAGCACCATTTGTTGAAAAAATTACCCCCTTCTCCTAGCAAATTGTTTTCATGTCTTTGTGAAATATTAGTTGGTCATAATTGTATAGGGCTATTTCTGGACAATCAAATCAGAATCATTGACCTATGTGTTTTCATCAACTCTAATACCACATGATTTTTATTACTGTATTGTATAATAACTCTTGAATTTGGGTTGAGTAATTCTCCCAACTTAATTTTTCATTTTCAGAATAATTTTAATTAATCTAGTTACTTTACCCTCCCATGTAAATTTTAGAAAACTCTTGCTTATCTCTTAAAGATTCTTTCTGAAATTTTGATGGGAATTTTGTAAAAACTGGCATCAGTTTGGGAGGAATTGACTTCTTTAGTATATTGAGACTTCCATAAGTCTATTAATCTAGTATTTCTCTCCATTTATTTATATTTTCTTTTCATTTCTTTATTCAATATTTTCTAGTTTTCAGTAAAAGTGTTGTTATTCTTCATAAATTCATTTTTTAAATATCAGTTTCCATGTGTTTGTTGTTAATATGTAGAGATATAACAGATTTTTGGATGTTGCTCTTGTTTATGCTAGTGTATATCTTTCACTCTTGCCACAGCTTTAGCTGCATGTCATGTATTTTGATATTTTGTAGATTCATTTTCATTCAGTTCAGCATATTTTTTATTTCCCTTGAGATTTCCTCTTGACTAATGGATTATTTAGAAATATGTTTTTTAGTTTCTATGTTTTGATAACATCTCTGTTATCTTCTTATTGATTTCTGGTTTGATCCCATTGCAGTCAAAGAACCTGTTCTTCATGATTTTAATTCTTTTAGGTTTGTTGCAGTTGGTTTTATCTTCCAGGATATGGTATATGTTCCTTGGGTGTTTGAAAATAATGTTTTGCTATTGTCAGGTAAAGTGTTTTAAAATATCAATTAGATTCTGTTGGTTGATGAAGTAGTTGAGTTCTTCAATGTCCTTGCTGACTTTTTCCTTAGCTGTTCTGTCAGTTGGAGAGAGAGGTGTTGAAGTTACCAACTGTAATTGTGGATTTCTCTGTTTCTCCTTTCTTTTACACTCACACACATTTTGTAGCTCTGTTGTTTGGTTCACATACATTTAGGATTGTTATGTCTTCTTGATGGATTAAACTTGTTTTCATTATGTGATATCCCTCTCAGTTTCTGATAATTTTCTTTGCTCTGAAAGCCATCTCATCTGATATTAATACAGTCAACTTTCCTGTCTTTTGATTAATATTTGCATAGTATATAATATTTCATCCATTTACTTTCAAACAATGTATGTCATCATATTTGAAGTGAGTTTCTTGAAGAAAGCATATTTTTGGGTAATGTTTTAATCCACTCAGCCAATCTCTGACTTTCAAAAGTCATTTACATTTAATGAAATGTTTACATGTTAAAATTTAAGTCTGACATTTTATATTTCGTTTTCTACTGATTAACTCTGTTTTTCACTTCTGGTTCTCTTTTACTTTCTGTGAGCTAACAATACTTTTTTAGAATTCTATTTTCATTTGAGTATGGTGTTTTTGAGTATATCTCATTTATAACTTATTTAGTAGTTGCTATAGATGTTATGTAACAGGTACATACTTACCAAATTCTACTGGTTTCAGTAATTTATTAGTATAAGTGAAGTGTAGAAACTACTTTCTTTTACATCTATATATTTCCCCATTTATAATTGTCTTAAATATTTCCTTTA
>PISX010023489.1:0-29688 GCA_004024625.1 Mellivora capensis
GGAAAAAAGACAGCCTCTTCAATAAATGGTGTTGGGAAAATTGGACAGCCACTTGCAGAAAAATGAAATTGGACCATTTCCTTACACCACACATGAAAATAGATTCAAAATGGATGAGGGACCTCAATGTGAGAAAGGAATCCATCAAAATCCTTGAGGAGAACACAGGCAGCAACCTCTTCGACCTCAGCCGCAGCAAGATTTTCTTTTTTTAAAATGGCTGAACAATATTCCATTAACTACAATATACATAATATATGATATGTCTATAATATATATGACATATTATATACTATGAAATTACTATCTTGAAGAAATATCTCAACCTCCATGTTCATTACAGCATTATTCACAATAGCCAAGACATAGAAACAACCTGAGTGTCCATTGATAGATGAATAAACAACATACACACACACAAACACACACATACATATATGTATATATACCAAATATATGATATAGCTCACATGTATATATGTATATACACACATATACATGTACACATGTATACCATATGTATGTATACACAATACAATCCAAGTAAAAAAATTGAAAAGAGAAATAGCTGAAGATATTGGCTAAAGTTTTCTGAATATTCCTGAATTTTAAAATCAATAACACCATTGTTCTACAAGATTTAATTATCTATGTTATTACTCTACCTCTCTTTTGGTTATTTTTAATTAGGTTTAACATATATTTAATGTATTTAATTTAAAAATTCATAATTAGTACTTAAAATGTGTATTTCAAAGCATTACCTTATGTTAAGAAAATCACTATCAAATTAATACAACAAACAAATGAAAATGTAGTTTCTTCAAGATTTTGGCTATTCATCAGAAAAAATCCAAAATATTCAGTTATGTTATATTTCCTCAGGCTTGAATAATTATCTTATTTAAATTAATATGAACAACACCATTCCCTCAATAGATTTTAATGTGTGCCCACTGTGTGAAAAATTCTCTGTAAGACAATGTGAGACAATAAAAATAATAAGAGTTTCTATCCCTGAGGATCTTACAATTCAAAAGACAGATGAAACAATTTCATAAATGGCTGATTTGCAGCACAACATGTGGCTGGTAACATAAGAAAGGGAGAAAACATCTTGTGGAGGTTTTGCAGAGGGAAATTAATGAAGACTTCATAATGGATGAGAAATTTATTTCTATTTACCCTCAAAGTCTTTTTGTACATCATCTGCACCACCTTGATAAAGCACTGAGGAATCTGAGGTATGATCAAAACACTAACAGAAACAAACCAACTAATGAGAAAAGAAAGAAGCTGTTGCTATGGCCAAGCTGAACCTGTGCACCACTATCTCAACCACAGAACCCGTCTTCTAAACTCATTCAGAAGACCCCAAATCAGAGAAACCATTTAGATTATATGCAGACCTTTTTCTGAATTTATTCCTTCCCCTCTTTTTTACATTATAAAAATATTTCTATAAAACTGATATCAGGAGATATCAATATTTAAAAATGATGATACTGTACTATGTTATTTAGTCCCAAGAATTTTCCATGTTTTTAATGGCTTGTCACGTGGACCAGAAGTGTGAGAGGCCAATGAAGACTTAGAATAACAATTCTGATTTGTTTTCTGCCCCAATGCATATTAAAGACATACTCCCTGGATACAGCAATGTTTGGATACAGTTGAGATTTCTTTCCAGCTAAAAGATGGCTTATAGAAACACAAGCAAGGTAGTGTTATTATATGAGTAAACTTGGACCCCATTAGTTAGTAAAAACTAAATCATTTATAAAATTCAACACCTTGTTATTAATAACAAATTACTTCTTTTTTTTTTAAGTCTCAGGTAATAACAAATTACTTCTGAATTGCTTCATGGATGTTAGCACATATGATTTCAGAGTCACTGCTGACAGAGAAACGATGCCAGGATAAACTGGGAGACTGCAGCCCACGATGAACTCACAATGGTCTAGTTTCTGGTACTCTGCCTTGCAAATCTACAAATGTATTCCTAAATTAATGTCCAGAGGATATTGAGCCTAAGGAAAAAGAAATCATCTTAATTACCCTGTTAAGGAATTTGACATATAAAACCAAGAGTCAATTGCACTATTTACAGAGAATAAGCTATTAAATAATCAGGATTATTAACTTTTTTTTTTTTTACATTTTAACTAGCTGTTTATTTTCTGTTGTATGTATAGCATTATTAACTTTTCTTCAAGGCACATTCTTTCTTGCTTTTGTTTAATTTTATTTCTGTAAGTTTGTATTTATTTTTGTTTTGTTTTGTTTGGTAAGTGCTATTTAAATGCCAGTTAGTTAACATACAATGTAACGTTAGTTTCAGGTATAGAATTTGGTAATTCAACACTTCCATACAATGTCTGGTGCTCTTCACAAGTGCACTCCTTAATCGCCATCACTTACTGAACCCACCCACCCCCCAATCTGCCCTCTGGTAACCATCAGTTTGTTCTCTATAGCTAAGAGTCTGTTTCTTGGTTTTCCTGTGTGTGTTCTTTTTCTGTTCTATGTTCATTTCTTTTGTTTTTTAAATTCCACATATGAGTGAAATCACATAGTATTTGTCTTTCTCTGACTGACTTATGTCACTTAGCATAATACCCTTGAGCTCCATCCATATCGTTGCAAATGACAAGATTTCATTTTTTTGTATAACCAAGTAATATTCCAGTGTGTATGTATACACACACACACACACACACACACACACACCCATACATACCCCAATCTTCTTAATCTGTTCATCAGTCAGTGGTGATTTGTATTCTCTCCATAATTTGGCTATTATTGGTAATATGACTATAAACATCAGGATGCATATATCCTCTTGAATTAGTATTTTTGTATCCTTTGGGTAAATAGCTGGTAGTGCAATTGCTGGGTCATAAGGTAGTTTTTTGGTTTGTTTGGTTTTTTTTTTTTAGCTTTTTGAGGAACCACCATACTGTTTTCCAGAGTGGCTAAACAAGTTTGCATTCCCACCAAAAGTGTTAAGAGTGTTCTCTTTTCTCCACATCCTCACCAACATCTGCTATTTCTTGTGTTGTTAATTTTAGTCCTCTGACAGGCATGAAGTGATATCTGATTATAGTTTTGATTTGCATTTTCCTGATGATGAGTGATGTTGAGCATCTTTTCATGTTTCTTCATTTTAAAGTAATTGCTAAACTGATATTAGCCCCAAAGCTGCTTGCTGAATGTGAATCAGAGGAAAGGTGAACCACCTGATCAAGGAAACATCTGAATGGACTTTCTTGTCTTCTCAATCAAAACTTTTTAGTTATCTAGCAGTATTTTTATCCTTTGGATTCAAATGTCTCCAATTGGATAAAAACAAAAACGTTTTCTTTTCTGAATTGTGTTTTCTACATTTGCAACTTGACTATTTCTTTATAAATCAACATGTTATAATATCAAATTCCTCTCAAATCTGTGTTGATTTTATAATTTTTTTAAAAATTTTATTTATTTGACAGAGAGAGACAGAGCGAGAGAGGGAATACAAGCAGGGAGAGTGGGAGAGGGAGAAGCAGGCTTCCCACCGAATGAGCAGAGAGCCTGATATGGGGCTCGATCCCAGGACACTGGGATCATGACCTGAGCCGAAGGCAGAGGCTTAACCCACTGAGCCACCCAGGTGCCCCTGTGTTGATTTTAATAACCAAAGAGTTCTTTCTGGGAATGTTTGACTCCTCTATAAAAGATTATACATTTGGTAAAGCATCCAACTACATGTAATTATGGTCAATACGAACAACCCAGAAATACATTTTTGTTAATATGTCTTATGGATATCTTACAGTGAATTTTTTAACCACTCTCTGACCTCTTCATTCTTCAACATATTCCCAGACTTCTTACACCCACCTGCAAGTACTAATGGAATTTGAGCTACTTTTGTTAATGGTCCTAATAGAGGAAACAAATCTAAATCCAAAGATAAACAAGAATAATTTTGTATTCCAAAGCCAAAAGTTTTAATTGCTCTATTATTTTGCATTTATATACAAAAATACTGCCATCTTTTACCATACATAACTGAATATTAAATATATTTACTTTTTATGGATTTAATGGTGATCAAAAGAGTCTTAGAGGAGTTCAAGAAAAGAATCCCATAACACTGTGCTAGGAGCTCTGGGTTCATGAAAAGCTTCCCTGGGTTCAAATGAAGGTTGATAAATCATTTAATGGCCATTTATTTTGGGTCGATTTAGAAAGATAACCAAATTTCTCTAAGCTTCAGTTTCTTTACTATTAAAAGGAGATAATAATAACATTTCCATCATTGATGTTATTAAATTAAAATAATAATATATAGTGAGGATCTGGCATAATAAGCATTCAACAAATGCTAGCTTCAATCATTTAAAAAAAATTACAAAAAACAGAAATCCACAAATTTACCCAAATTTCAAATGTTAAACCATTTCTTTAAAGACTTAAATACAATATATTCATATGGTTATCAATATTATTTAATTTAATAATTATCAATTATTAAACACTTCACTGTTTAGGGATTAAAAATATGCTTTTCGCACAGCACAAATTCTTCATCTAATAGTAAAGCAGAATTCAGGAATAAATTTCTTTGTATACCTAACTTACTTTGATCATAAATCACTAATTGAGATAAAGATTAATAGTAAGTGTTGGAAAGATAATATGAATGAATTAAGTATCCTGTAATCCTACTAATTAGTTTGGAAAAATAGAACTTATTTTTAAATTTAATAACACATGTTTGTAGAAATGACTGAGGTACAAAGCATTCAAACACCTAATCTATGTTCCATATCAATGGGATATATAATCACTATGCTGCACAAAAGAAACCAAACGTTTTGCAAAAGGCTAATTAATTTCTGCCTTTCCATATAAAGAAAAATAATTCCAGCATTAAATATTTATATAAATATTACTTGGTTACAGAATAATCTTCATGTGAGCAAAAATGTAAATGCTTGGAAAATGATCAAGTGCAAAACAACATGAAGACAAAGGAAGGAGGAATCCTAAAGTAAAAGAAATAAAAGAATTCAATCTAATCCTTCCTTTCAAAGACAATTAAGTCAATATTCCTGACATTCTGTCCTCACCAAGGTAGATGATTTAGAGTCCAAATATGATACTGTTCACAGTAACTCAAGAATATTCTATCTCCATTCCTCTTTTTTTAAAAAGATTGTATTTATTTATTTGAGAAACAGAGAGTGTGCATGTGCTAGAGGGAGGGGTAGAAGGAGAGGGAGAAGCAGATGCTCTGTTGAGCCAAGAGCCATACTCAGACTGGATTCCAGGGCCATGGGATTATGACTCAAGCCAAAGGCATCCACTTAACCCACAGAACCACTCAGGCACCCCTCTACCTCCATTCTTTAACATAATTTGGCAAAACAAATCTAAAGCCCTTATGCCTGTCAAAAACAGAACCAGACCTAATTTGATGTAACTTAATAGAAGCACAGCTTAAATGACTTTTCTGTATGTATGTCTTAAAACACAAAAACTATCGTTTCTCTTGAAGCCTTTTTCACAGTTTTAACTCAACTGTCTTGAACTTTTGATTCCTATAAGCAGCTCTAATTTTACTTCTAAAGGCAGATAAAACAAGTCTCTATATTCTAATTTACCATCTCTTACTAAACGATGCTTTGAAATCAAGATTTGAGATTATGCTCTCCCTAGAGTTAAGTCTAGGCAAAACCAAAAAATGCCTCAGGAAACCCTGCTAGGCAGGCAGTTTTTCAACATTTCTGTATGAAATACATGGTATACTTTCACTTTTTCTTCCATGTTTGATAAGAACTACCCTTGAAGCTAAAGAAGACTTGGAAGACTTCGAAGAAGACCAGGTTCACAGTGCCCATCACGGAAATACCAAATTCCATGTCAACCGAGGTTGCTGTCTCTGGACACACTTAAAACCAACAGCAGTCAGATGTCAGGACAACCTGAACATGGAGTATGTATGTCTGTCTCCATGTAGACTGCTGTGGAATTTAGAAAAGTCAATGAAACTCGGATTTATAGTCCAAAAACACATAATTCATAGCTTCCTTTGCTTCTATAATAGCCCTTTGAGACTATAGAAAGGTGGAAGAAAAGAAGTTATGTGTTTTCCAACTAATAAGTCATAGGGTGGAGAATTCAAACTCATGTTTTCCATTTTTAATTTTTTATTTGTTTTTCACCTTTAAGAAAGCTAAAATGTACCAGTAGTTTGAATAACTCTTTTATATTTCACTTTAGAAAAGTTGACTAAAGAAAAAATTAGACATTGGTCACTTGAAATAACATAAATTTATCACACTAATATAAATTTAAAATTCTCAAGAAAAGAATCTTGATGCCAATAATTAAACTGTTTTGTCAATGCAACATTTCTTCTAACCTTCCAATATATCAAAATTTTTTAAAAATAATTATCTAAAATCACTATAATTTTGTTATTTTTCTGTGAATAATTTTAAACATGTTTCAATCACTTGAATAGTAAGTTAAATAATTTTAACAAATTTAATCATTGTAAATTATTTAATATGAATGAAAATGATACATTTTCTTTGCAAAATACAGGGAAAACTCAGGGAAAAAAATTAAAAACCTCTAAGTGACTTAGCTATCCAGTTACAAAATATAGCCTAAACTTCTTATTAAGCACTTTTACCCTGATAGAAACATTCATGCTAACTAATAAGATCAAACATATGCGAAACCTTAGGAAACCATCACTAAAACAAACACAGAAAGACTTTAAAGGTATAGAAAGAAAACTTGTCTAATTTTATTTTATTATATTGTAACTTATAGAGGGAGTAGAATATTAGATTTATTACCAAATTATAGGTATCACAGATAATGACTGTCTAGTGCACCATTTGTGACACATTAACAGTGGTTGTCTAAAATCATAAGAAATTTAAAAGAGAAAATATTTTTCCTCTGAGAGTGACATAAATGTATTAGTGGAAAGAGGGGGAAAGAAAAAGGAAAGTGAGAATATTTATTATAAATAACTGGGTAGGGAGTTACATCTGTGTAACAATGAACAGAAGGTATCACTTATCGAAAAATTCAGGACCCAAAGACTTGTCTTATAGTTTGAAATCCCACTGTTAGAATCTATGTTCCAAAGATCTTAAGTAGATTTTCCTATTGAAGTAGAAATATCCTTGAATGTAATAGTTTATCTTTATTTAGTAAATTTACTGGGATCCCATTTTATTTAGTGAGGTCCCAGTTAAGTGACCATGGACATAATATATCAATTAGGAAAGATGTCACCCTATGGAGCAAATAAATGAATAGCATGTGGCTCAGCTTAACTATTGCTTCAGGACTGTCCTCTAAGCTCAGTCAATGTATTAATACTATAGGATGTGTACAGCGTGAAACTCAACCTGCTAATACTCAGCTAGATGAAGAAAAACAAAAGAAAAAAAACATGTATTCCTAAAGAATTTATTTCCTTGTTAGAAAAATATGATGTACACATATGACAAAGAAATCTTGGTGATTCTAGACATTAACTAGTAAGTTATACCAGTGTGCATGGACAATAATCTCTTATAAGAATTGAAAGGCTTGTTTTATTTTCATGCAGCTGAAACACCGCATTGAAAGAGAGGGAAACAAAAGTCCAATGTGAGTTCAATTCACTTAAATTGTGGTAAACGAAATTATGTAGTATGGTCTAGAAAACTGTGTGTCTACATATCTATATAGATATAGAGATCAAGATACATGCATGGATTTAGTATAGGTATTAAGATAAAGCTATTGAAACCAAAACTACATCTGTGATAATTCCTACATAATCATGTGACCCCAAGTCAGAGGGTCCTGCTAAAACCATGATGGCCTAAACTTAATTTCTAGTTTGACACTTGTATGAAATGACCTCCTCTCTTGCCCAGGGAAATGTAATTCTTGAGAAAATAGGTGAGTCTTGTGTTTCTCAGCCTTTTCATCTAATATACTTCCCAAATGAGATCTGCTTATAGGTATCGACTGATAAATGTTATTACTACTGCTATCTATGAATGTCTGGTTCTGATGTGCTTTTGAAACTGAGAAAACAGCTGATTATACATTGAAGCAGTGAAAAGGTGAATTGGCACCCTAGATTCTCAACATTGTACTGGCACCTTCCTTCCTTTTTGCAATCTCACAATAAGTGTGAATCACTACTGTCCAGTTTAATCAAATCCCATTCAAATATGCATTGCATAGTTTGGGAAATGTGATATATCTTACAAAATTGAAACAGTTCAGGTCTAATTTGATCACTTTAAGTACAAAATCATCATCACAAAAGCAAAGCAAAATTAAATTGATCAATAGGATTTTTTTTTGGACTGTCATAATAACCGATTTCCAAAGCCATATTAAGAGCTTAGCAAAGTGTTTTTGTTTTCTATTCATCTTTCAACTGTCTTCCTCCTACATTTTTTATAATTCTGTCTTTCCAGTCGAACATGTTGAGAGTTCAGTACAAACAAAACTCTGATTTTCAAGGCAACTTCATTCCTAGTACTAGAATGTTGGATCTGCTATTGCTAACATTGACTCCAAAGTTAAAGGACATGATGGGGTCTGATTTCTGGTATAAATGCCTCGTCTAGGAATGAACAAGTATCTGGCATTTTCTTCTATGAAATGTGGCCCAGACAAGCTACATCCTCAGTGTGTTCCCATGAAGCACTGCCACATAGGAGATTCATCACCACACTTCATATAACATGGAGGGGGAAAAAAGGTTGTTGGGCCCTAAATTTATAATTCTGAAAATGCTAAGTTTTTTTAAAAAGTTATTGTACAAAACTTTCATATATTTTCAACATGACAACATAACTCAATGAAATAATTATTTTAAACCTATCTAAGCCTTATTGTTTTCATTGACAAGTTTATGTCAATAAATAACTAGATCTTCCTAAAAAAAATCATGCTAGGATAAGGGAAAAGTAACGAAGAAAATAAAAATGAATTTAAAACATTTTAAATCCCTATATACTATAAATATGCCATCAAGGTTGAGAACTGGACAAGGGGCTTAGGTGGCAGAAAAGAACATAGATAAAGGTGGAAAGAGAGACAAGAAAGGAAAGGTTTTATTTTGTTTTGTGGTTATTTTCTTGCTGTTATCATTGTTCCTTATTCTTAAGAGTGGAGAGTCTCAAACTTGATTTTAGCCCAAAGCAAAGGAGCAAGATGGTGAAAATACAGTCCAAAGAAGGTATCATTGATGGAGCAATGTACCTGGGAAGATGAACACAAAGAAATCCATTGGAATGATTGATCCTGAACAGGACAGTGAACACTTCTCGTCTGACCAGGAGGGAAGGAGCAGTATGGACAGAACATTAGGAGTAGGGAAAGACCATGCATTTGAAGAGGTTTAGTTTGACAGTCTCATGTTTAAAAAAAATCAAAGACAAAATCAAATGATAAAAGAAGAAAGCTAGAAGTCATTTTTAGAAGTCCTTAGATAAGTAGTAAAAATATAGAACAGCTATTGAAAAGAATAGGAGTGGGATGTAAATAAAAGTTTAAAATAGTACAAAATAAACCACATTGATATTTCAAAGGAAAGTTTAATAAATTCAAAAAAATCTATCCTTGTATAAGTTATAGAGTCAATGTTAATGCTGAATAAATATTTAGGTACTATAACTTCCTGAATAATTGGAAATGGTAAAATTACAATTGATAAAACTAGTTTAAGTAAAAATATTTTCAAAATTTGAACCAGGTATATTTATGTTTTGTCCTTTTTTTAAGTTTAATATATAACAAGGAGAGAAGAGAATTTTTACAGTGGGAAAAGCATGGGATTTGAACAGAAAGCACCAGGATTTTTTACATATTTCATTCTTTTCAGAGGTTTATATTCTTGAGTCATTTATTTAAACTTCCATGGTCCTCAAGTTCTTAAGCTGTAAAATTAAGAAAACATCCACTCTTCAGCCACTATATAAAGTTATGGTAAATGTTGAAGGATAACTAGAGCTTCACAAAAACTGAGAGTAAAATTTCTTGTAGGGTTATTTTAGGTTTACAGCTAATTTAATATTGAGCTCTGTATTCTATCTACTCAGTGTTTGAAAAATCTACTTAAAAGATACTGTGCAAATAAATGTCATTACATATGTTATTTTCTGCATTAAATACAGTATGAATACAGATACAGTAAAATTCCAAATTTGTATTATAAAATAATATTGTTAGTATTAATGCTCTCCTTGAGTTATTGTTTGAAATCTGCATTAACATTTAAGCATATCAAACTGTCTATGAGAAACATTGTATCGATAACCAGAAAAACAAGATACCTTCCCTTTTTTCTTTTAGAACACAGAATGAAGTTCAAGTATTTATTTTGATCATGTGACAGACACAGATGATTGTTTTTTATTAAGGTGTAATTTGAATACACGGAAAGTTGCCCTTTTTAGTGTATAGTTCTCCATGATTTGACATACATCAAAATACAAAAAAGCTCTATTACTCTAAAATATTATCTTTAACCACTGATTTGTTTTTATTCCTATAATTTTGTATTTGCAAGAATATCATAAAAATGGAATCTGTCACTTGTAGCCTTTTGGGTCAGGCTTCTTTTACTTAGCATAATGTATTTGAAATTCATCCATATTGTCAAGTGTATTAGTTGCTCATTCTTTTTTATTGCTGAGTAATATTCCATTATATGGATATACCACTTACAGTTCAGTGATCTATTCTCCAGTTGAGGGGGATTTAGACTTAGACTGCTTCCATATTTTTTTAAAGATTTTATTTATTTATTTGACAGAGAGAGGTCACAAGTAGGCAGAGAGGCAGGCAGAGAGAGAGAGAGACAGAGGAGGAAGCAGGCTCCCTGCCTAGCAGAGAGCCGGATGCAGAACTCGATCCCAGGATCCTGAGATCATGACCTGAGCCGACGGCAGAGGCTTAACCCACTGAGCCACCCAGGTGCCCCAATGCTTCCAGATTTTTGCAATTACAAATAAAGTCAACATGAATATTTACTTAAAGGTTTTTATGTGAATATATATTTCCTATTTACTAAGTTATCCACTCATTTTGGTAGGTTTTTGTTTTACTTGAATAAATACTTAGGAATGGGATTGCTGGTTCATATAATAAGTGTATGTGTAAATTTACAAGAAACCATCAAATTGCTTTCCAAAGTAGCTATATCATTTTACAATCTCATCAATAATATATTAGAGTTTCAGTTGCTTTGTAACTTGTCAATATTTGGTAAGGTCAGTTTTATTTTTAGAATCATTCCGATAGATATGTCTTGGTCACTGTGGTAGGTCAATTCTTAAACACAGTCCCACATATCCAAACTCCTCCAGTTAATGCAGAAAAGTTAACAGGAATATTCTATGAGGGGAATATATCCAGTAAAATGTTAATGATTTCTCTTGAAACATGACTTGATTGCCAGTGAGGCTATTTTTCTGTATTTTGTCTCATAGTGGTTAAGGCACCACATGTCTTGAAGGACTAAAGCTGTTATATATGAAGATTGGGTTCAGTTTCTCCTTAGATCAGCTAAGAGAAGCAGTGGTTTCTTGTAATGCACAATGTAATAACAAAATGTTATGAATACATAGAAATTAAGAAAATTTACAGTCAAAACTAAGTACTATAATTTCTGATTATAAAATTCAAGAAGCATAAACTATCATTGAACATAAACATTAATAATAGAATCCTCTATCTCCTTTTCTTAGTGAGATAATCACACAATACTTTTTAGAATATTCTCTTACACAGTAAACATATTCTTTTGTTTGCCTTACATTTCATCATGAGATATGCACCTGCATAACATTAAAGAAACATCTCCTACACATCTCTTCTGTACATGCTGATACAAAGAGAACAGTTTCTATGGAATATCAGTCCCAGAAGTCAAGTTGCAATGATTTGGGAGTGTCAAATGTGGAAGAACAAAGGAGTAAATAACAAAGCCATCAGTCCTGTGTTAGTTTTAGTGTCAATTCCAGAGTCTATTGTGACCTCAATGACACAATTAATGCAACTATTTATTTATCCAGGATCCACTTTACACAATTTCTAAGTGCCTTCTTTTAACACTCAGGTCCAAGATTTTAGGGACTTCATAAATTCCCTGAAATTGTATGTAAGAATTCTTTTTATGTCCATGTTTATTTTATTTATTTATTTGTTTGTTTGTTCCTGGAGGGAAGATTCTTGACCCTCATAAAAGAAGTTTAGAATCACCACTTTAGAAAGTATCGAGGCATATTCACATCATAATTTTCTAAAGCTCTAACATTGCATTAACCTCCAGGATTTGGCAAGAGCAGTATTATGGGAGGACTGGCACAGTGGTCCTATAGCAAATCATCTGGGAGTAAATGAGTAGCAGAGGCAAGAAATGTTATAATGGTAAGCACTGTCCATCTCTCGCTCACACACACATGAATACACGCACACATACACACACTCATCTTAGAAGTTTCACTTCTTTTCCTGTTTATTTTTAATACTATAACTCTGATAATCATTAAACAATAAAACAAAGAAGTATATAGCTAATAGGATGTTTCTAATCACTTTCATTTTTCTTTCTCAGAATGAATTTTTCTACTGCCTTCTCTTTTCCCTACCACCTCTGGACCTCTAACCCTACTTTGGAATTTCATTCATTATGGTATCTATAAACAATTTCATATAACCTGTCCCCAGTCTTCACTATACTTTGCGTACACACCCATTTTAGGAGAACAACATCATTATAGCATTTTCTTTGATGAACTAGACAATATAATAGGTACTGGTGTGTGGCAGTGAACAGGTTAGAAAGCATTTCTGTTCTCACAAAGCTATATTCCATGGATAAAGACAAATATTAAATGTGTGATGATTATAGTTAAAGTGAATTACTATAAAATTTGTTCTTATTTATGTTTGTTTCCCTATTGCCTAACCCATTTTGAATCATAGAAAATGTTCAGTAAGTAATTATTGGCTGAATAAAGGAATGGAGGCATGATTTAAATGCTGTTCTCTGATAAGGTCTTTGATTTCTCCAGGAAATATTAGCTTCCACAGCTCTTTGTTCATGTCACTTCTTAATAGCCCTTTCATAATATTGATGGTAATTTATCTGCTTAAATAACCATGAGCTACTTGAGGGCAAGTTTTGTACGTTTTCTATGATTAATCTGAATATCTCCAAATTAATAAACCCTTTGAGCTTACCATTTCTTTAGTATTGTTCTGAATTGCTTTCACTGATTTTTTTAATGGACAACCACACTTGCATTAGTAAAATAAAGCAATTTTTCATTATGTATCATGTTTTCTATATTGTCAGAACCCATAATAAGTAAGGAACTTTCTTCTTTATTTTACATACTAAGGAAAAGTTTGTGTAAGATTGGTATTATTTCTTCCTTATATATTTGGAAGAATTTTCTGAAGAAAGAACATGGATGTGGAATTTACTTTGCATGGGTGTTTTTAATAAGACTTTCAACTTTTTTTTTCACAGATAGAAGACTAATTATATTTCTGATTTCTTATTGTAGCAGTTTGGGAAAACTTTAGTTTTTGAAGAATTTGTCCATTTCATTTAAATTATTAAGTCTATTGATATGAAGTGGTTCATATTCCTAAATAGCATTTTAATGATTGCAGAAACTAAATATTGATGTTAATTTTTGTTCCTTTTTTTGAGGTATAATTGACATGTTATACTATATTTCCTCTTCTTTATTACTGATTGTTAGATTCAGTTATAGTGTGTGTAGGATGTAAACTATGATACTCAGTGACCACTTAAAATACTTTTGGACATAAACAGCCTTGGAAATTACTTTAGAAAAGAAGTCAAATTAAATCAAGATAAAAGGATCCTTTATAAATTTGATGATTGGTAACATAGTTGGGTAACTTCTATCTGGGATGCTACTGTGTGCTTGTTGAAAGGTTAGGAATAATTTGTTCAATTTCCCCCAAATTTTGCTTCCATGTTAAGGAATGCAAGGTCCAATAATAACACACTATTTTCCCCAGTCTGAGTGCTAAACCATTTGCTAAGTATGAGGAAGAATTAAAGCAGATAAAGAGAAAAAGAGTACTGATTACCAACAAAGGCTAGGTTATAGAACATGGCAAAGATATATTTTGCAACGATGGTCTTCTTAATGTTAAATGGCATAATTTGATAGACATTATATCCCACTATACTCTCAGTCATAACCAGTGCCATAAAATTCCTCCCTAACTCTTTTTGTTTATAAAACTTATTAAAGTTATGGTAGGGTGGAACATCACAGAAGGTATATTCCTTGAGCTGAAGGGAGGAAGAACAAGTGCATTGTTTATCTCTTAAACTCATTTATAAGGTAAGTCACTCTTCTTTCCCTGAGAGAAGCCAAGAGTGTTATAGAATTGTAAATCCCTGTACATGAAAGAAAACATCATGTGTGATAAATGAGTATAGCTGTCTTACAGGAAAGTGTCTTACAAGCTCTGTTAACCCCAAACCATGAAGGAATGGGGTTCCTAACACAGCTGTAGATCCTAGCTATGCTTTCTCCCAGCACCTTATTTAAAAAGTTTTTGCAGACATAGGAGGAAGAGGAAGCTACTTTAACCCCAGAGCAGATGAGTTAGCTACAATGACCAAGTATATAACCACATCTCTTAGGATTTGCATGATTTGAGAGAGCAGCTGCTATGTTATTCTAACATCAGTGTAAGAACATGGGTTCAAGGGAAAGTCAAGAAAATTTTCTCTTTTGAATTCCCCAAGGAGAGCTCATAGCTAGCATCTTCATAAGCTTAAAGTGAGGGGAGAGGGATAGCATTCCTCAAACTGA
Organism: Mellivora capensis; assembly: GCA_004024625.1. Taxonomy (NCBI): domain Eukaryota; kingdom Metazoa; phylum Chordata; class Mammalia; order Carnivora; family Mustelidae; genus Mellivora; species Mellivora capensis. The sequence continues at coordinate 14,901 of PISX010023489.1, forward strand.
ATTTAAAAGAGGTCAATCTAGATATTTCTATAAATGTCTTTCTAATATTTGAAAAGATATACCATATTTTCTCCTTACTGTTTAACCTGATTATTTCTTCTTACAGTTGCATCTATTACTTTTCTGTTCTGCCTTGGTAACTTTAGTTAACAAATGTTTGTTTCCCATATCACCTCAAAAAAAAAAGTTTTATGGGCTTGTGGGTTGCTATTATGCATCTGTCTGGACATATCTTCTCATTGCTCATATAATCCCAATTCTGGACTTTCTGTTATCCTAAGACAGCGAAGAAACTTTATTAATAGAGTGTTGTGGAACACTAGATTTACAAAGACAACATTTATATGTCCACTCTTCACATGGCTATTTGATTATCATTTTGGTTCAGAGTTACATATGAGTAGATTTATATCATGCAATAGAAATGTCATGCTCTATCAAGGTCTGATAGGAATAACCTAGACTCAGAAATGAAGGTGAGAATCTCAGAAACCAACAGGGACACCTCCAAATTATTTTTGGTTTCTGTTTTTAAAAAACCTATAGGGTTTTATTAAATAGATATTTCAACTCCATTTCCCTAAGGAATGCAAAAACTGAAATAGTAGATAAATGTCAGATAGAAGGTGACAGACGGCAGTAATGTTCTTAGCCAAGATCAGTATAAAGAAGGCTGTGCTGGTACAAGCAATCATCTCCCTAAGCAAAACCAGACATCCAGCCAGGAATTGTTTTAGTCTATTCCTTGAAGATCCTATCAGTGAGCTCAGTGTTCAGCTACCATCCCTTGCATTCCCAATTAAACATTAGCTTTGCTCTGCCTCATGGAAGGTGAACAAATTGACATGGATCTCTAAGACTAGTAGTCTAACAAATGTTCCTAATTCTAGAGGGTCAAGCAAAAAGATAAAGTTCTGAAAATGTGCAAAGGTAAAATAATTACTATTGGTTATATTTCAAAGGAAGAAGAGCAACTTGGCATAATCATATTTAATCTTAAAGAGTGATATAAAATATATTATAAGTAAAAATTCCAACTTTTTCATTTGTTCCCAAAGTATCCTTAGTCCTATAAGTATCCTATAATCCTATAGTATCCTATAAATTTAATTTTTGTGATAATATCTATGAGAATATAATAACTCCCATGCAATTGTTTTATGGACCAAAATCAAAATTAATATATGAAGATTCTGTTTCTATTCATGTTTTTAGAAAACAAATTCCTTACATAATAGAATGCTATATTTAACCTAACTGATTGATTTTGTTAGAATACCTAGGTAACAGAGAAATATCTTGGCTAGTTTGAGTAGCATAAAACAAGACTACCAGAAATATCCTTGCCTAATTGGGAAGTGGCTCCTTCAAAAAGGAGATATGCTGAAATAGAGATAGTCTAAAATCTCTCAATATTGATATTACATTTGAAACATAGGTACCCCCAATGTGTGATGAAACTGGGATGGGAGTGACAATTGTTAAATATTCAAAACTGTGGAGACCAGTTGATGTCACTTTATTAGTTCAAAATAGGCCAGGATGGGACTATGTACATCTTGAAAAAAAAAATACTACAAATCAAGGCCATATTTTTTTCTTTAAGAGAACTCATTGTTAAAATTTGCCAGCATTGGGGCATCTGGGTGGCTCAGTGGGTTAAAGCCTCTGCCTTCGGATCAGGTCGTGATCCCAGGGTCCTGGGATCGAGCCCCGCATTGGGCTCTCTGCTCAGTAGGGAGCCTGCTTCCTCCTCTCTCTCTGCCTGCCTCTCTGCCTACTTGTGATCTCTGTCTGTCAAATAAATAAATAAAATCTTTAAAAAAAATTTACCAGCATAACAATGGTAATACCTCATCCTAAGATATTTAATTATTTTATTCTTTAGGAGATATCATAATCTGTACAACATAAGAGCTACATTAAATAGCTAACATATGTCTATTGGTTAGCCAAGAAAGGGAATATTTGGTTTTTCCTCAATACTGGAGTTAAAATTGTCCCGATTCAGTCAAAAAGAGAGTTACCAAATCATGTAAGAACTATAAAACTATCTAAATGTGTTAGAAAATAGTTGAGGAAAGCAAAATAGGAAGAATGGTATCCAGTGGGAGTATAAATAACACACTGTGGAAATGTTCTAAGACTTCACTTGTGCCCCTCCCTCAGGGGTGATGAAATATGAAAAACAAATACACCTGCACATGAAACTATTTGATTTGTTGTTAGCAATTAAATAATGCTGAAAACAAAAGATTGCTTTATCTGGATTTTATCCTATGTGTAATGAAACAAAAGATGGCTTGTCAAGTAAAATTAGTACAAAGCTATTAATTTATAAGAATAGTAGCATAGAACAAATATGTTGTTCAGTGTTGACTCTCTTAGAACAGGTCATTTCTTACAAGTCATAAAAATTATGCAGAAATATTTCACATCCTGAAACCCAGAATATATCAGAAGAGCCTGTCACCTGAACATACGCTATTAAATAATGACTAAAAAATAATTGTGTCAATCTCAACTGAACTGCTACATAAAAGTGAAATGAAGACTATTCACAGAAATAATAAATATATCAAGCTGAGAAAACATAAAAGAGTGCCTTTTGATTCCCTTTAATATCATGATCGTAGGAACAAGCCCATTCATTAATAGAGTGAAATTTATCTTTAAGGAGAAGAAAAATATTACAGAAACAACATACATTTTGAATTAGTCCATAGCAGATCCAATGTTAGGTACCCATTAATACACTTTACAAACTAGTAACTGATTCAGAGTCTATGCCCAGTATATTTTACTGAATATCATTGAATTAGCATTTATTTTGGTTTTGGGGGCATATGGGTGTCTCAGTTGGTCAAGCATCCAACTCCTGATTTTGCCTCTGTTCATGATCTCAGGGTCTTGAGATTGAGCCCCACATGGGGCTCCAAATCCAGCACAGAGTCTGCTTGAGATTCTTTCTCCCTTTCCTTTTGCCCCATTCCCCACTCACATGCACTCTCTCTTACTCAAAATAAAATCTTTTATAAAAATTAGCATTTATTTTGGTAGTTTAATAAAGTTAGCCTATTTTGTGATAAAAAATGAAATAGTAACAGGAGAAAGAACTAAGCATAAGAAGGGGTATAAGAAAATAACCCCAACTCTCTTTAAGATTACATTAACTATACGTACATGAATATTTTTTAATACATGTATGGGTACATACACACATACTTTTACATAAATTATTGTAAGTACTTTCCCATGTAGAATTTTAATTATATGTATTTTTTAAAATTAACTAAAGTCCATAGTTTACACCAGAGTTCACCTTTTGTGCTTTGCCAGTCTACTAGTTTTGACAAGCATGTTTTATATCCAGTATCATACAGAATTATTTTACCAGGTTAAAAATCCCACGTTTTATCCTCACTTCCTTTCCCAAGCTTCTAGCATGTACTTTAAATGTTTCTATAGTTTTGTCTTTTCCAGAGTGCTATATAAATAGAATCATATGGTAGGTTATATTTCAGACTTGCTTCTTTCACTTAGCCATGTACATTTAAATAGGCTCTTCATATTTTTCATAGTTTCGTAGTTTTTTGTTTTTTGCTTTTTGTTTTGTCACTGAATAACATTGCATTGTGCAGAAGAATCAGCTTATTTTATCCATTCAACTATTGAGGAATACTGTTGTTGCTTCTGATTTTGGGAATTACAAGCAAACTACTATAAACATTTGCGTGCAGGTTTTTGTGCAGACTTGCATTTTAACTCATTTGTGTAAATATCCATGACAACTCATTTGTGTAAATATCCATGACTGCAATGCTGGATCATACAATAAAGCTATGTGTAACTTTGCAAGTAACTGCTAAACTATCTTCAAAAGCGACTGGCCATTTTCCATTTCCAGCAACAACGAATGAGAATTTCTGTTGTTACTCAATCTTATTAGCATTCAGTATTGCCATTTTTTTAAATTGTAGCCATTCTAATAGATGTTTAGTGATATCTAAACATTGTTGTTTTAATTTGCTTTTCCCTGATGACATATGATATGGGTTTTCATATGCTTACTTGCCATGTTTATATCTTCTTTGGGGAGGTGTCTGTTCAGATCTCTTACTCAATTTTTAACTAAATTGTTTTCTTATTGTTGACTTTTTAAAGAGTTCCTTGTATATTTTAGATAACAGTCTTTTATCAGATGTGCCTTTTGCAAATATGTTCTTCTAGTCTGTTTTCTCTTTCATTTTCTTAAGAGTGTCTTTAGCAGAAAATTTTTTATTTTTATTGAAATAGAATTTTTAAATTGTTTCTTTTATGGATGGTTATTTTGCTGTTGTATCTAAAAAAATTACCACCAAACCCAAAATCACTTAAATTTTTGGGGATGCCTGGGTGGCTCAATTGCTTAGTGTCTTCCCTCGGTTCAGGTCATGATCCCAAGGCTCTGGGATCAAGTCCTGCATTGGGCTCCCTGTTCAGCAAAGAGTCTTCTTATCCCTCTGCCTGATCTGTCTGCTGCTCCCCCTGCTTGGGAGAGCTTGGTTGCTCCCTCTCTCTCGCTCCCTCTCTCTCTGACAAATAAACAAAGTCTTTTCAAAAAATCATTCTTCTTTATTATCCTCCAAAGTTCTATATTTTGCATTTTATATATAGCTCTATATTCCATTTTGAGTTTTTTCTAAAAGGTGTGAGATCTGTATATATATACATTTTTTTTTCCATTTGGATATCCAGTTTTCCCTACACCATTTCTTGGAAAGGTATATGTAGACTCCTTTAATGTCCTCCAATGAATTGCCTTTGCTTCTTTGTCAAAGACCATTTGATTGTATTTGTGTGGGTCTATTTCTGAACTCCATTCTGTTCCCTTGGTTTGTGTATTTGATCACCAATACCACATTGTTCTTATTAACATCTTTACAGTATGTTTTGAAGTACGATAGTGTCAGTCCTCTGACTTTGCTCTTCCTTAGTATTGTGTTGACTACTTGGATCTTTGTCTTTCCATATACACTTTAAAATTAGTTTTTTCATATCCACAGAATAACTTGCTAGGATTTCAATTATGTCGAATCTATAGGTGTAGTTGGGAAGAACTGACATCTTAATAATATTGAGTCTCCTTATTCATAAGCATGAAGTATCTCTCAATTTATTTAGACATTCTTGGATTTATCTAATTACAGTTTCTAACAAATTACACTTACAGTTTTGTGATGTTAATATAGATGACATTTTGTTTTTACTTTCAAATTCCTATCAGTCAATGCTGTCATTAAAAAGCAATTGACTTTTGCATATTAGTCTTTAATATTGCAACTTTGCTATAAACAACTCTTAGTGCTAGGGTTTTTTGTTGTTGAATTTTGGGTATTTTCTACATTGACAATTATGCCAACTGCAAAAAAATATAGTTTTATTTCTTCTTTTCCAATATGAATATTTCTTTCTTTTAACTCATTAGCTAGTGCTCACAGTATGATGTTGAATAAGAATGGAAATGGGAGATATTATCTTGCTTTATTCTGGATATTATAGAGAAATTAGCATTACTGAGTATCATGTTAGTTGTAGGCTTTTTTTATATGTTATTTATCAAGTTGAAGAATTTCCTCTCTATTCCTAGTTTGCTTAGCTTCTTATGTGAATGGTTTGGAATAAAGATAAATGATTTTTCAGCATCTATTAATATTATCATCTGCTTTTTCTTCTTTAGCCTGTGGTATCATAGATTACAATATTTGACTTTTGGAAGCTGAACCAGACTCACATACTTGGAGTAAATACCAGTTGCCTGTGGTGTATAAATTTTATACTTTGATTTGATTTACTAATGTTTTGCTGAGGATTTTTGCACCAGTATAAATAAGGGATAGGTCTGTACTTTTCTTTTTTATAATGGTTTTACTTGGTTTTATTATTAGGGTAATGTTGGCTTCACTGACAGTTAGAAACTGTTCCCTGTTCTGTTTCCTGGAGGAGATTATAGGAAATATATATATATATATATATAAATTTCCCCTTAAATTTTTAATGGAATTCACCAGTCAAACCACATGAGGCTGGTCATTTCTTCTGTGGAAGGTTATTGACAATGACTTGATTCCTCTGATAAATGTGGGTCTTTCAGGTTACCTATTTCTCCTTGCATGAATTTTGGCAGATTGTGTCTTTCGAGACTGGCCCATTTCATATAGGTTATCAAATTTGTGAGCAAATGTTGTTCATATTTAATGTCCATGATATCAGTAGGAATGGCTCCTTCTTAATTTCTGATAAATTTAATTTCTTCTCTTTCTTGGTTAGCCTGGATAGGGATATATCAATATTATTGAACTTTTGCTTCTGTTGATTTTTCTCTCTATATATCTCTTGTTTCTTATTTCATTGACTCCCACTCTAATATTTATTGTTATTTTTCTTCTGCTTGATTTAGGTATATATGTATGTGTGTGTGTGTGTGTGTGTGTGTGTATAGATATATTTTTCTTCCTCTAGTTTTCTAAAATAAAGTCTTAGATTATTAATTTTAGATCTTTCCCCTTTTCTCATAGATGCATTTGATCCAATAACTTTTATTTCAAGGACTACTTTATTTGTATCCCACAAGTTTTGATAAGTTGCAGTTTGATTTTCATTTAGTTCAACATATTTTAAAATATTAAAATATTTAAATTAAATTAAAATTTTAAATTAAATTAAATATTTAAATATTTAAAATTTATTTATTTATTTATTCATTTATTTTTATTATGTTCAGTTAGGCAGCATAGAGTATGTGTTATTTAGAAGTATGTCATTAATCTCCAAAAAAAAAAAAAAGAAAGAAAAGAACTTCTTTTTCCAGGAAAATAAAAGTTATCAAATTTTATCAACAAAAAATAACAATAACATGGACAAAATTTGGTGTAGTTCCAAAATCTCTTCAAAGACTGGCAGACCCAGATGATCTTCTCTGTGATTTCTATTTCTAATAATTTTACTCTGAATTTTAATCTTACAGAGCATATACAAAAAGAAAATCTCTCAAATTATATTTATGGGACAATTAAAATAGTAATACACAATTCAGAAAAAGGAATAAAAATTTAATGAAATTAAAAGAATGTTTCTAAACAATACGTTAATTATAGTGTAGTAGTAGCATATTAAAAAAGTAAAATGCTATCATCAACTTCTTGCATACATTTTAATTTAGAATAGCTATTATAGAAATTCATCATATTAATGTGAAAAATAAATAAAACAATTTTGTCAGTTCCATGAGTTTTCAAAGGGATTTGGAAAACTTCCACCTTTACTTCTGACAAAACTCTTAATAAAAAAGAGTACGTGATCTCTTAATCTATTCAAAATACAAGTATATTTCAAACAAAAATTCTGCATTATGTTTATGCTTAATAGCATGATAATATTAAGCAGTTCTCTAAGTCTGGCCTATGACCCAGCAACTTCAGATACATCTGGGTATTTGTTAGAATGACAAATGCTTGTATCTCTCCTCACACCTATTGAGTTAAGACCCTTATTGTGGGGTCCAGCAATCTGTTGTCACAAGCCTTCCATATAAATTGTTGCATGCTAAAGTTTGAAAACCATTTATATGACAAATGACATTAAAATCAGAAACAACACAAAAAAACTTCTAGAACAATGACTGTTTAACATTATAATAGCTACAGACAATTTACAGGAGAGTAGAATACAATCTGAGTATAAAATTGAAAAACAAGAGGAACATTATCATTTTAAATATTATAGCATTATATAGCTGAAAACATGAACAAATTAACTTTAAAAAACCTTGGGAACCACAGGAAGACTTAGTAAGATGGCTAATTGTAAAACTAATATATAAAAATAGTTTTTCTATTTCAAAAGTAAAAATAATTATATTATCCCATCATGCTCCCTATTTATTAAACTAAAGTGGTCTATTAAAAATTAAAATACTCTTTCATTAAATCTCAATAAAAATGTCAGCAGCATCTTTTTGGAAAGATAAAATAAGTTAATACTAAGGGTTGTGTGAGAACAATTAGAAAAATTTTGAAAAATGATGAGTAAAGAATGGGGACTATCTGAATTATATATTATAATTTAAAGAATTATAGTAGTCTAAAACTAAGGCCCTGGCTTGAGGATAGACAGATAATCTGAACCAAATATAGAGACATGAAAATATTTAATATTTAGTTAATGATAAAAATAATATTTCAAAATTGGGCAAATATGGTTCATGCAGTAAACACCATCAAATCCACTTATATTTTTATTTTGAAAATAAAAGCTTGGTTCTTCACTTATAGTTTGTGCCAAAGAAAGTTTCTGAAGAATAAAAGATTTAAATATAAAATAACAAAATGAAAAAGTGTTAGAGAAAACATGAGCAATTACTAAAAAATGACAATCATGGAAGAAGTCATACAAAGACACACCTGACTATGTAAAATTTAAAAACCTTTAAACGGCCAAATATTCTTATAGAAATTATAACATATAAATGAAAAAACAATATAGATATGCTGTTAAAATAGAATGTCTTTAATATATTTGCATTAAATACACATAATCACATACCATTGTTGAAAATTTATACTGTTATTATATTTATATTGTAACAGTAGGCTAGCAGTATCTATAACACATTTAAAAGACACCCCTCAGTAAACCAGAGAGTCCAACTGCATTAATTTCTCCGACAGATATATTTACCCATGTATTCAAATACATACACACATATTATCACATTAATTAGGTTAAAAAAAGAAAGAAACAACTTAAAAATCTATAAATAAGGAGGCTAGTTAAATTTACACAAGGTTACTATCAGTAAGAATGAGGTCCTCTTATATATGGTAAAATATAAAACTGTAAAGATAGGGGTGCCTGGGTGACAGTCTGTTAAGTATCTGCCTTGGGCTCAGGTCATGATCCAGGAGTCATGGGATCAAGCCCCACATCAGGCTCCCTGCTCAGCGCAGAGTCTGCTCCTCCCCCTGAGCCCCACCCTCCTCTCTGAACCTTCCCCCTCTCTCTCAAATAAATAAAATCTTTTTGAAAAAGAACTGTAAAGATATATTAAGTGAAATAATGATAAAATATAGGCCAGCCTCTATGAGTATGCTCTAATTTGTGTTAGAAAGAAAAGAGGAAGTATATATGCATAGTATATGCATACTCTATGTGTGTGTGTGTATATATATATATATCCATAAATATATGTATATATGCATAGACTGCATCTGAGACTTGACAAGAAAGTGTAAGTGGCTTTTATCTTTGGAGACTGTAACTAGTGGCTTAAGAGAAGAGCGGGTCTCTCTTTTCATTTTATACTGCTTTGTATTAGTCCTTGACCATGGATAAAATATAAATATAATTTTGAAAATAATGAAATTACACACTATTTAAATACCAAAATATGACTATAAATTTTAAGAGGTATGACAGAGCAATAGTTAGTATGTATTGAGGTTTACTATGATTAACACTGTTCTAGTGGTTCAGATGTACTAATCCATTTATTGTAAAAAATAATCCTAAACGTGTTTACTTGTAACTAGTAGTTATATATTTTATACTTGGGGAAACAATGTAGAGAAAATTTAAATCATTGATCAAAGTCATACAGCTACTAACGGTTAAGTGAATTCTAACCCACATAGCAAAATTCAACAATAAAGTCCTTAGCTGCTAAACTAATCATGGAGCAAAATCCTGGCATATGTTAGACTGTCAATAGATATTTGTTCTGTCTTTATTTCTTGATTGATTCATGGATCAGTGTCAATCTAGAAGAGGAAATCTATCAGCAAACCACAGTACTGCCAGTTTAACACTTGTATTAACTAGTTGGATAAGAACACAGAGGGGAAGAAATTAATTTTACTGGAAGATATTAAAGACATGAAATGAACAGAAGTTTATTCAAATACAAAAAATAAAATACTGTTGAGATATCCAGTGTTGATGTCATGAATGAAAGTAGATATAGAACTTTTTTTTAATGGAATCATAGGCTAAATTTGAACAGATATATCTATACTCAAGGTCACTAAAAGCAAATAAATAAATTTGAACTTTAAGTATGGAAGAAAGATTAAGTGAAATACAGACAAGGACTTTAAATAATCTCATTAATCATTCTAGACACTGTTGATAATGATATGACTGGTCAAAGAAACATTTTTTTTATAATTTTTAAACACTTTATGTGATTCAAAATACAGGAGATAATAAAAGTAGAATTAGTTTCTATAGTGTTGAACTATGTGATATATTTCAATTGAATTCACAGTATCAAAATATTCAGAATCAAAATTTTACAGAAAACTCAGCAAATTTGATTTGAAAGAACTGAAATAATTCTGTGAGACACAATAGGAAATGCTGTGACTTTAAAGAAAAATACTTATCAGATCCATGTCTTAGTAATACTTTGCTAGTTTTAGCCAACTAACCCACGGGGTCAGATAGTAGCATGGACAGGGGCTGACTTCAGTTCTCTTAGTCAAGTCTTTCATCTAGAAAGTTATATTTCAAATAAACTAAATTCTTAAGGAAAATGTCTTTTAAATATATTTGATTTTTTCAGTAGTGCCTAGCTTTTGGTTTTCCCTTTTATACATAACAGAACTTAAAATTACTGATTTTATTATTCCTCTGTGAAAGAACTTTGTAAATAATAAAAAATTACAGGTTAATGATCTTGTATAAGAAAGGTCAGATGCCAGAAACTTTTTATAGTACTTTCTAAAAACAACTATATATTACACCAAAACACAGTCAATGAAGCCAGCTCATAAATTTGCAAGGTGCCTAGGTTCAACAGACTGAAAATCAATAAAGCCATTGAAATCAATACACTGTTCTCATGAATACAGTCTGTTAACTAATCAGGGTTTAAGTGATCCTGCCTTCTGGAATATAAATGTCTCACTGCTTTAGATGTAATATTTGGATCAAACCTTTATTCATTAAACATGCCAGATTCATTAGAAATGATCTATTGATTCCACAATCAATAAAATGTATTCACAAATTCCTGAAAGAATTATATATTAAAATCCTCTGTCCTAGACAAAGTGATTTCTGACCATTTGGATAATTAGTAAGCTAAAGGTTTTCATATTTAAAGTCCTGATATGATGGAAAAATAATTTGTTACTATACTCCATATGTCTTTATAACAGCTGTTCTAAATTTAACTAATGCTGATACAAAATTTCTCTTCAATATATGGAAAACAAGATGGGACTGGGAAGGGAGACAAACCATAAGAGACTCAATCTCAGGAAACAAACCGAGGCTTGCTAAGGGTAAGACGGGAGGGGTGGGGTGGCTGGGTTATGGACATTAGGGAGGGCATGTGCTGTGGTGAGTGCTGTGAAATATGTAAGACTGATGATTCACAGACCTGTACCCCTGAAGTAAACACACTATATGTTAATAAAAAAGTATATGTATGGAAAAATATAAAAGAATAAGAAGTTTATGAATGGTCCCATCCTATTTCAAACTTATGAGTAGAAACATAAATGTGTACATGTATATAAATGTGTATATGCATTAAAATTAAGCAAAAATAAGTATTGATTCGTTTTTCCTAAAATTAATACATAAATTTGCAAACTCACCTCTAATTATTCCTAAACAGAAGTCACTCAAATTTAATTTTTTTAAAGATTTTATTTATTTATTTGACAGAGAGAAAGATCACAAGTAGACAGAAAGGCAGACAGAGAGAGAGGGGGAAGCAGGCTCTCTGCTCAGCAGGGAGCCTTATGCAGGGCTTGATCCCAGGACCCTGAGATCATGACCTGAGCCTAAGGCAGAGGCTTAACCCACTGAGCCACCCAGGTGCCCCAAATTTAATTTTTTATTATGTAAATTTACTTTAAGCACACATAAAAGGGAAAGAATAGTGTAATAACTCCCCTGGTGCTCATTCACGCAACTCCATCATAAACACCTTTCCCAAGATTGATTTATCTATCCTCGTACTTATTGTTTTTATAATAGTATGCTTTAAAGCAGATTCTAGATATCATGTCACTTAATATATCTTTTAATGTAATCAGATTCTTTATAAATATTTTATTAACAATATGCTAAATGAATTTTTATAGTGAAATATTTCCATGATTTCTAATGTTTGAGGAGTATTTGGACTTATGACTGTAATATAATTTATTTAGTTTTCCCTTTTGTTGAACATTTCATTTATTTTTCGTTTCGTTATTTATTATTCGTTTATTTTTCACTATCTTAAATTCAGTTTTGATCTATATTCTTGTCATTAGATCTTAACACATACTCATTATGATTTCCTTAGAATAAATTTCTAGAAGCAAAAATTCTGGTCAAAGGGCATACTAACTCTAAGGGGGTTTTGTTTGATATATATTTGACATCAGGCTATATTTAAAATGAAAAGGTTAATATTAATGGATTAAATCTGAATTATTCATTAAAGAAAAATTCTGACAAATAACTTTTAGATTGAATATCTTAGCTTTTTAAATACAGTGTGGCTTGTGGTTTGAAGGAACGTTTGCATTTCCTTTATTATGTGTGCATTTCTTGGGAAAAAATAGACTATTTAAATTGTCTTTGCAATTATTAACTAATTAGTTTTCCCAATACACCAATTAGGTAGACAATATTAATACTAGTCTCCCATCTTGAAACTATGTTAATGAAATAGTAGAGTTGACTATCCTGAGGCCATATCCTATTGATCTTTTAATGCAGATGATCAGAGCACAGAGACAGACTACAGGAATAAAAAGTTCATAACTGTTTTATAGATAGATTTCCACAAAGGAGAAAAACAAATGAATAGGCAGAACAAGAAACTGAATTGGACTTGGTTAGCAGATCATAATGAATCAAACCCTAACTAACAAATACTAAAGTGAGTGGACCCCTTTCAAACTATAGACCATAGGAATACATGATAAATGTCCTCAACAGCTTCAAACATAATAAAATAAATAAAATATAAATAAAGAAACATTAGTTTTGGCAAAAATTAACATTAAATTTTTTTTCAGTTTATTTATCAAAGTGATTTTTAATAAAAATACTATGAAAAATTTAATCCCCACAATGTATATATAAATATAAAATATAATCAGTAAATAATTTTCTTCTAGAAATTGATACAACTTTCAAGAAACCACTTTTTCACTTAAAACACTAGGTTTGCTCTTAGTATTTATCAGTGAGTTTTTGGTGACATGTTTCAGAACAAAAACAGAATGAATAGCTTGTGCTACTCTGTTCTTTGCTAAACTTTTCTACAGATTTCTTGCAACTAAATCTCCTTAAAAAGCAATTAAAAAAAACAACACACCACAGAGACTAAATGTTCCTTGCAAAATTTGGTGTAGGAGTCATAGGGAGCAGGTGGTTGATTCAAAGAGCCTTATACTTGTGTATTAAACTATAAAGTACTGAAGTGGGGAATAAACAAGGGGGCCAGGGAAGAGGCGCCTCTAGAAAGCCAAAGGAAAGAATTCACAAGAGGTGTAAAGAGTCAAAGCCCTCTTGGGCAGGTGACTTTGTAAATACCTACTACTGCCTTCTGGCCACACATGAATAGAAAATAGCCACTTAGAAACAGAGATTAGCATAACCCTTTAAACTGAGGAAAGTGTGGGAAACTGAAAATTAGAGACTCATTCATTCTCCACAGCGTGTATAAAAACAATATGACAAGAGGGAAGAATCTAGTCAGTTTGAGAGGAAGGGGCAGGGTTTGGCCATAGCTGTGATTCCTTGAGAAAGACTGGAAATTAACACATTTCCTTGCATAAATTTAATGTATGCTAATACCCAAGTACACATACATTTTGGAATTTAAAAAAAAATTCCTATGAAAACATTTTTAAAAGGGCTGAAACTACATCATTATAATAAATATATTCTAATTACTTGGATCAACCTTACTGGCAGTCAGCGTAGGTCACTTGCTGAGAATTCAGATTCCATTCATCAGAGTAAATGTAGATGACCACAACACTCCTCAAAAATATGAGTTCAAGCTTTGGATATAGCATGGTCAGGACTTTAACTTAATTTGATTAACCTAAGTAAATCAAAGAAGAGCAATAAATTCTGAAACCTTGAACAACAAAGTAAAATAAGTAACATGAATTGAGTGTATTAAATTTTCTGCATTATAACTGGACTCTGGGCAACTCACAAATATTTAAAACTATTAATAAGGATGCAATACAGTATCTTTCATCATCATAGCACAAGTTGGAATTTCTACTACATTTTACATGGACTATTTCAAGAGCTGCTCACTTTACTCTGATTCCATTGTTTACCTCATAGTAAGAATGATCTATTAAAAAATATAAATTGGATAAGCTAAGCCCCTTATTTAATGTTAGTTACTTTGTAGGGTTGCTGTTATGATTTATTAGGATAATATGTAAAAATTGCTGAATAAGGCACATCATACATGATCGTGGCTGTAGTCATAGCTGCTGGGACAGGAGGATTCTACCATCACCATCCTCACATCATTGTCATCATTTTTTTTTTTTTGAAAACTTTGTTTTATTCATCTCATTTTTTTTTTAATTTTTATTTTTTATAAACAAATTTTTATCCCCAGGGGTACATGTCTGTGAATCGCCAGGTTTACACACTTCACAGCACTAACCATAGCACATACCCTCCCCAACCCAATGTCCATTACCCCACCCCCCTTTCCCGACCCCCTCCCCCCCGCAACCCTCAGTTTGTTTTGTGAGATTAAGAGTCA
>PISX010023490.1:0-29702 GCA_004024625.1 Mellivora capensis
AAAAAAAAAAAAGGCAGAATAATTTTTTATTTTCCTTGTACTTACACTAGAAACTCTCTTTACCCACATGCATGCCTTGGCTTTCTGAGGATGCAAAACTGAATCCCCTCTTTGGTTTTAAATCCACTAACGCCTCTATTTTGCCCATCTGATTTATACAATAGCATATAAGAAATGCAGCTGTTATTATTCCAGGTGCACACACAGTAATTTAACTAAATGCTATCAAAGCCTTTCTAAGTAAAAAGGCCTCCTGGGCTTGTTTTAATGAATAGATAAAGCTAATTTGTAATTAGTACATTTAGTTGTTAATATGCAAACGAGGCCTGCTGTTATCTGTAATTAGCACCAAATTCTTGATTGCTAAGGATGCTGCTAAAATACTTAGGAAAGTCTATAATCCTCACTGAAGTCTCCAACTACCTGAGGCTCTCCCAGACCTCACTCCAGCCCAGATGCCCCCCACACCTGCGCTCCCCTCCCAGGGGTTCAGCTGCCTGCTGAACTCCTCCTCTCTGTTCCAGAAGCACCTTGAACTTACCTGAACCTGAACTCATCAAGTTCTCTTCCCTCCCTACACCCACAGCCCCTTCTAAGAACCAGGGCTCTGGTGCACCAGTCTCCCTCTCTCCCTCCTCCTCCACCAGCAGGATCCCCCATCAGAGAATACACCACCACCCAGCGAGTCACCCAAGCCAGAAATGCAGGCTTCATCCTAAACCCCTTCCTCTCCTTCTCCCTCTGCATCCCATCCATTTCCAAGTTTGCTGCTTCTTATTCCACCCACTGTCACTTCCCTAGGTCAGGCCACCCTCTCCCCTCTTCCTGTAGTCCCCCCTCCTTTCTCTGCACTCCCATTTACTGCCCACATGGCATTCAGCATGATTTTTCCAGACCGCCTCCTCACTTTACATCTTTCAGGTCTTAGTTCTGACATGGCATCCACTGGGAAGAAAGATATCCAAGATCCCCGATCCCTGGGTCTGACATAAGCGTCTCTCAACCCACTCTCAGATTGCCTGCCAGCATGTTGGGGAGTAGAGAGGCACCCAGCATGATGTCACCTGCTCATCTGTCTGCTTTACTCCTTACAGTAGGGGCATGTGTTACTGCCCTCATCAACAGACACTCAGTAAACCATCCACAGATACTTGTCAAACAAACGACTGAGTTGGTCTTCTCAGACTGGTTTTAAAAGGTCCCCACCAATGTTTGCTATTTGATTCATTTCTTTGCAAGTTGACTTTGCCTTAACCTTTATGGATTGGTAGTGAATGCTGAATTAGAAAGGCCTGAGTGACGGCATCAGGGAAATACAAATCAAAACCACAGTGATATACCACCTCACACCAGTCAGAATGGCTAAAATTAACCAGTCAGGAAATGACAGGTGTTGGTGAGGATGTGGAGAAAGGGGAACCCTCCTACACTGCTGGTGGGAATACAAGCTGTGCAGCCACTCTGGAAAACAGCATGGAGGTTCCTCAAAAAGTTGAAAATAGAGCTACCCTACAACCCAGCAATCGCACTACAGGGTATTTATCCTAAAGATACAAATGTAGTGATCCAAAGGAGCACATGAACCCCAATGTTTATAGCAGCAATGTCCACAATAGCCAAACTATGGAAAGAGCCCAGATGTCCATCAACAGATGAATGGATAAAGAAGAAGTGGTATATATACACAATGGAATACTATGCAGCCATCAAAAGAAATGAAATATTGCCATTTGCAACAACATGGATGGAACTAGAGGATATTATGGTAAATGAAATAAGTCAATCAGAGAAAGACAATTATCATATGATCTCACTGATATGAGGAAGTTGAGAAACAAGACAGAGGATCACAGGGGAAGAGAGGGAAAAATGAAAGAAGATGAAACCAGAGAGGGAAACAAACCATGAGACTCTTAATCTCAGAAAACAAACTGAGGGTTGGAGGGACAGAGGGTAGAAGGGACGGGGTGGCTGGGTGATGGACATTGGGGAGGATATGTGCTATGTTGAGTGCTGTGAATTATATAAGGCTGACAATTCACAGCCCTGTACCCCTGAAACAAATAATACATTATATGTTAATTTTAAAAAGATCTAAAAGAGATACAAAAAAAACCCAAAATAAAACAAAGAAAGGCCTGAGTGAGCTCTTGTGTATGCTCTTACTGCTGTCCCCAGGTAAACACACAGCTCACTCAAGGAGGGTTGGGGTCCCCCCACCTCTGGGCTGTGACACCTTGGATCAGTGGGTTTCCCTGTTGGACCTGGGTGGCATCAGAGGTGCGGGCAGGGGGCCGCCAGCTCTGCCACCACCTGTGTGATTCCAGCCTCCATCCCCCACATCTGCAGCCACCCAAATGCAGATGAAGTCCTTTGATAGCAGGCTCTGAAAACCGAGGAAGATTTTTCTCTTTGGTAAGAACATTTGAAATAACAGCTTTTCAAGTGTGTTGAAGATCAGAATATGAATAAGATGGGGGTGTGGTAGGAAGGAGTAGTGGAAGGAGGGGCTGGGCCCCTGCAGCTTGGTCTATTCTGAAAGGGGTGGTGGTGAAACTTGTTTTCTTTTCTCTGCAAAATGACAAAATCACTGTGGGGACATTTACAGCCAGAATCTTTTTGACATTTTTAAATCTCTGAAATCATCAAAAAGAAAACATTCTGCCATGTGCGTTGGCACGGGAAATGCTCTATGTTGTGGGGTTGTCTAAAAGACACTAATGGAGTCTGGTTAAGTTCATCAAGATTGCTCTCAGAGATTTTGGGTCTTTGAAACATTACTTCTAGTCTCCTGGGCAGCGTTTGCCATGTGGAAGGTGGGGAGGGGGGTACTTGATTCTTATTTCCCAGTCACTGAAGACAAGGCCAGCATGTCAGGTTCACATCTTCCCTCTTGGAACCGAGGGGCAGGGACAGCAAGGAAAATATTTGAGGTGTGGGACACCATCCGACCACCATTCACTGACTTAAATCAGCCCACCCAATTGGGTGCTGGAGGCCAGTCCTGGACTGAGAATCTAGGAGAATGAAGGAGCCTCCGCTTTTCATTCAGGACTAGGAATGGAGCCCAGCAATCCCTGGTGGGGACAGAGCCCTTGGCTCCCTCAAACCCTCTGCCTCTTGTGGATGGTGACTTACTAAGCAAAGTTCATGAACAAGCTCTTGGTCTGGAAGGTAAGGAAACCATAATCCCGAAGTCCCAGTGAGGGGGCAAGCAGCCTTTACCATAAGTCGCTTGGTCACCTATAAATAAATTGTCTACTTCCCCCATTTTCCACCTGAGTTTCCATCGTGGCCATCAGTCCAGCCTCAACATTTGCTGCCCAGTTCACTGTCCCTTAAGATCCAGTGTGATGCGAAATCCAGCAGCCCCCTAGCATTTAATGACAACTCCCAGCAAAGACACGATGACCACAGGGACAATTTTGTTGCTGATATACTATTCCTTGCGTAGAGAATCAAAACTGAGGGAGAAATGGGGCCAGAGCCTGCAACTCCAGCTTGGAGGATGAGCCTAAGTGGACAGTACAGCTAGAACCTGAAACAGACTTTTCAGCACAGCGTGTCCCCAGATCATGCCCTTCTAGGAAGCTCAGGACAGACTAGGGGCTGGTTGTGAGACAACAATGTGAGGCGTAACTTTCATGTCTAAGAGGGGCTCTGAGTAGAGGAGAACCCCACATGACAAACATAGGTTGGTCACGCCGTTTGGATCTAGGAGACAAGGTCAGATTTATGTCGAGGATCCTTTTTCTGTCATCTTTACAAATGCTCACAGAAAGCTCTGATTACTTGCTGGGTGCCAAGAATAAGGGAGTCACCTGGCCAAAAGTATTTCATGGCAGTAAGCACACGTAAGCGACCGTCTTAGTTCCATCCCAGTTCCACACAGTTCGCACAGGGCATGCTCAAATACCCAACTGCAAACTTGTCCAAAAAACTGCTTCTGGATTGCCGAACCCTGTGAGTATCCATTAAGCAAAGCTCTGGACCATTCCAGAAAAGAAAAATGTACATATACACAAATTTTACCTATAATTCCCCCCTGAAACAAGACCTTTGGTGCTCAGTGATAGCTTCCAGGTGAATTATGGTTTAGGAGTTGACAAAAAAGTCCCTCCAAAAGGAAGATCCTTCACTGTGGTAGTGTGCGAAAGATTGAGTTCTCTTTGAACACATTATAAATTATTTTTTCTCCAAACTCAAATTATTTACAGCTTCTCAGGCATGTCTCTGTCACTTGTGGCATGACGGACGACGTCTGCCTCTGAAGAAGGCTGGAAGGACCTGGTTTTCTCCAGAACGCGCATCAGCTGCAGTCCTGATTCCCCTCGAGAGATTGTCTGAGTCGGGGGTGTCACTGATGTTTGCTCGGGCATCTTGTCCACTCCTGATCATTTATCTGAGCAGCGTCTGTCTACAGCATGTACGGTGACCATGTTCCTAATGAATTTTGTGCGGGTTCACGCCCCCCCGGCACGATTTACGGCGGACTGATGTATGGGGCTGCGATTTGGTGTGGCTGGAGCACACATGACCTCACAGCCGGAAACAAGGTTCCGGGGGTCGGCTCCTCCTCTCCATCTGTTTGGCTGCCACCTCTTCCTCCCCAACGCCCCAGAGGCACTGTCCATGTGGTCACTGGAGCTAGACATCTTAAGACTCCCTGTCCAATCCAGATTCTTCCCTGGGATGATAGAAGTGCGGATTTGGGGGAACCAATACCCCAGGCGGCAGCTGTAAGACGGGGAGTTGCTTGGCAGGGCCTTGGTTGGCTCCAGAAGGAGCTGACAGAGGACAGCCAGGCTCACCGCTTCTGATGCGCAGTAAGCTTTCTGCTCGGGCGTAGAAGGGGCTGAGAGCCAACTCTGCCATCTTTGTGCCACCTTGCCCGGAGGAGACAGTTTTTCCCATCCCACAGAGGCACCGTTTGTGGGATGAGGACCCAAGAATGACCCCCTGTGGTGGGTGTGATGAGGAATCCAGGTCAGGAGTGGAGAAGGAGGGTCCTAGGAGTGTGTTCCCACCGGACAGCTTTCAGGGCCTGAGGCTCCACAGTAAGAACAAACAGAACAGGGCCCAGCTGTCTGTCTGGTACTGGTACTTGGGGCCCGGGTTTGCTAGAGCAGCCAAAGAATTCAGGCCTCTTCCACGAAGGCACTGCTCCCTGCCAGGAATGCTCGAGCTGGTGGCAGATGTGAATCAATATTCTTTCTGCATACGAGTTGCTGCAAATCATTTTTCCAGGGTTTTCACAGTAGGCACCTTGTCTTCTCGATCTCGGGGTGAGTTACGAGAGAACGAGGGCTTCTATGTTTTTAAGGTCCACCCCTGACACCAAGCCGGGTCCTGAGCCTGCAGAATTGTGTGTCTGGGCTCATGCCTTCCTATCTGCAGTCACGAGTCCCCTGGAAATGTGTTTCTGTCTCCCATCCCCCCCCAAATCTGAAATGACTAGAACTCTCCCCGCCCTGAAGACCCATGTCAAATGCCACCGAGAGAGAGAAAAGGGGTCAAGTCCCAGCTCCACCTCTTTCTGTCCACGTGATCTTGGGCCCTTTGAGCCCCCAACCACTGTCCAGTGGAGTTTATAATGACTTCATTCCAGGGCTACTGGGAGCATTGATCACGAGCTGGATGTGGCACATTCACTACAAAGTTCTCCACAGTGTCTGTCCAAGACGATGGCCCTTCCTCCAGGCAGCAGTATTCCAGAGCCAACCAAGGGCCCCCTCCCCCTCTTTCAAACCTCCTCTTGGTATCTGGCTCTTCGTCCACCCGGTAGCCCTGATCTCGCGTCTGCGCAGTGCGTGCTTGCTGGCTGCCCACCCCACACCCAGCCCGGCCCCCTAAGCACCCCCTGATCAGCTTGTAGGGTCACGCTGACAGCTAGCTCAGAGGGACCCACGCTAGAGCCTCAGCACCCTATTAGGATTGATGCCTGGGCTACGGGATAAATATTCAAGTTCCAACGTGAAAAGACGCACAGAAACACACCAGCGGTGAGGTTTCCAACTTGAAACTTTCCTCTGCAACAAAACCATGTTTTTCTATCAGCAGCAGGCTTAGCCAGCCATGTGAATAATTTTAAACAGCCTGAAAAATTACCATTGATTCCAAAGCATTGATTTTCTGCACCACAGTAACACATTAAATCTCTTTTCTGAAGAAGACAAAAGAGAACGAGAAGAATCAACTCGCAGTCCAAGGGGTGGGGGGGCGGGGGAAGGGGTCCTTATACAACAAAATTAATTTAGTAAGTTGCCGATTTTTAGAGTAGATGACCTGTGAAGGACATTCTGCTTCCAGCCAGAGAACCTTGTTAAGTAAGAAGGGCAAGCTCAGTTGTGCCTCAGAGAAGAAGGAAGCGGAGGAACCCGTGGCTGCTAGCATAGATGGTTGAGTGACATGGCCCGTGGGGCGCCCCTAGGCCACCCCGGAGCCCCCGGCCCCCCGGAGGCACGAGCGGGGAGCCTGAGAGCGCCCAGGTTTGCATTCGCTCTTGGTTACCCAGAAGGCAGATGCTGTTGTCTCCTGATCTGAGTCCTAGGAGTCCGGTCGGCTCTGGGTTAGACTTGTTCCATTACTGACACTATAGGTTTAAAAATGGAGTGTTAGTTTTCCAACTCAGAAAACATCGCCTTGGGCGTATGTGTGAGGATTTAAATGTATAACCACCATTCATAATTTTTTCCAAGCCAACCTTGTTTCTGCGACCTTTAGTCATCTTGTTATACCCAGTACAAAATGCTCAGAGCTAAAACAGTTCGGTATAACTTTGGGCAGGGGTGGGGGGAGGGGCGGGAATCCCACTGTCCTTTATCCTGTCATCTTCTGACTGCCCCACCAAAAAAAAAAAAAAAAAAAAAAAAGACCCTGGAACTTCTATACTTGGTTTCAAACTCAAAGCAGATTTTATTTATTTATTTATTTTTAGAATGCATCAGTTAAATCTGTTCATCTTTTTTGAGTTGAGGGACTGGAAGAAATCACACATCGTTTCTGATGTGATATACCCATGGGCGGTTTTGCATCCTACCCAAAGATAGCTCAACTTCATTTTAAGATGTTTTGCCTTCTATGGCAATCAAAATCAAACTTTTCTAAGTAGACATGTGCTTGTAGGTTACGCAACTCTGAGCATCCATCAGCAGTGCATGTGGTCTTTGCTTCACCTTGAATAAACTTCCAAGCCCTGGAAGTGTGTGTGCACCTGCGCTCCTCATGGACATCTGGGCACCTCCTGTTGCTCAAGCTCCAGTGTGAAAACAGGGTAAAGGGCAGTCACATCTGGGCTACCTACAGGCTTTGTCCAAGGTCAGATTGTCTGCCTACCTGGAGGAAATCCTTTTTTCCTCCCCATCTTTATCTTCACAGGGAACAATGCCAAAGGAGCAGAGAATCAGAAAGATGGGGACCAGCTGTGCTAAAGTCACCTAGTATTTCTGGGTCTCACTTTACTTACCTCTAAAATGGGACCAGATGCCCCAGAACATGACTTCCAGCTCAAGCTCTGTCTTGTGCTTTTCTTCTCTCTGGGAGGATCCCAGGAGGTGATCAGGAGCCAGGAGGTAGCTTCCCACCCCCAACCCACTGCTGCAGACTTCCTCCAGCCAGCTTCCTGCTGGTTGTTACTCTTTCCCTGCTTCTTGGCCCAGGCCAGTGCCATCCCTTCTGCTTGCCTATCTGGACTTCCTCTTGCCTTGCACCCGACACCCCTTCCACTGGATCCCATCGACAAGAAGTCTGAGGAAATGTATTTGTAACCAGGACAAGCTCTAGATAAATCTTGGTCACTGTTCCTTGGCAACTTTTGTCTATTATCATAAATTCCCTGAAAGTCATATTAGTTTCCTCAAACTTTCCGCTTACTCCTTCTCCTAAATGAAACTGGATCTTTCTCTAACTGTAATACTTTATTATTTTTTTTGCAACCCTTTTAAAGGAGGCTTTTGCTTTCATTCAATTAAACTATTCACTACCTAATATTTGTTGAGCTGAAGAAATGCTTGTTGAGTAAGCGAATGGACAAATGTACCTTGTTGGTGCTATGGGAGATTCAGGAACAAACAAGCCCTCTCCCCAGCCTTTAGAAGGACGGTCTATCTGTGGTGGTGGAAAGGTTCAGACACGCACAAAAATAGCTGGAATACTAGCAGTGCCACTACTCTTGTTATAGCAACACAGCTTGTAAATATTGAAAGACAATACTAGCTGAATACTAGTTGGGAAACAGCCACTTCCCTAATCACCCGCAGCAAATTCCTCCTCCTGGCTATGCTGCCTCTCTGTGGTATTCCCAGACCTCCCTACAACCTAGCAACCAGAGAGGAGTAACACCTGGTTTGGCAGGGAATGTTTGGAATGCTCCTCCAGAGCTGTCCTGATTTGTCAGCACCAGTGCTTATCAGTTGGTTAATATTTTGACTATTACTAATGAATATGAATAAACCTTCTAGTGGGGGGTGCCAAAAAGAAGCAATAAAAGCAATTAAGCAAACAAAGGAGATATTGGGAGACTTGCTTCCATTCTCAGCTGTACAGGGGGCACCAGCCACAAGTCTGGCCATTCAGAGAGGGCATTATATTTCCTGGCCACAGGGACTGGTTCAGTAAGGGACAAATGACCTGTCAGATGAAATGAAATGTAATGAAACTTTCCCTGGCTGTTAGTAGATAGAAACTTTATGTTCTTTATGATGGATGTGAATTGAGATGTCATTCTTGAAGGACCATAGGAAGCCCAGTGAGACTTGAAGTTAAGAGTTGCAAAACTCCTGGATCAAGCCATTCCTGAGCTCATTCCTGCCTTCTGGACTATTTAATTATCTAGAGTGGGTAAGTTTGCTTTCCTGTCATTGTATAACAAATAAGTCCTGATACTGGTGTGAGGCAGCAAAGAAAATACAAATGTAGGAGAGATGGAATGCAGTGCCCTGCCATTTTCAGTGTAGCATGGCTCTACACTCTGATCTTTCAATCTGGTCTCTCTCTCTCCTATTCACCCAAGCCATCATACCATTCCAATTTTGCTTGATTTCTTGTCCAATGTGGGGTTAAATCCTTCATCTTTTCAACTTTCTTCTGTTTTCACTTTGCCAATCTCCAATCCTTGGCCATCAGACAATGTTCCCAGCCCTTTTCACATGATGGCAAACACAGAACATGACAATCTTGGAGGGAACCCTGGGGTAAGCTAAAGCATTAAAGGTGTCTATGTGGGTCTTGACGGGGAAAGTCCATTCAATTTTCTTTAGATTAAAAAATTGTGGTAAGAAAAAAAAAACAAAAATTCTTAGGGAAGACACAGCTTTATACGAAATTTCGAAGTAAAATCATTTCAAAACGTTAAATGAGAACTTTGTGCTTGCTCCTATGAACATACCTTTTTAGTGTCAGGTTTACTGCTTTAAATGCTGTCCTAAAATCCTGACCAAAACTTTTTAATGATAATCTCTTCAGCTTTTTGGTAGTCACTTTCAATGAGAAACCTTGAACATGTGGGGAATAAAAAAATTAAAGCCATTTTTTTGGGCAACCTTTCAAAAATGTCAACTGTCGAAATTATATTTAAAGAATCCAGTCACGTTCCGTTTTTCACTTCTACATATAAATTCATGGGGATTTCTTGCTGACATTACTTATGATAAAGCAAATGGACTTCCATTCCAAGACAATTATTTTTACATAAATTATTTCTAAATAATGACGAGGACCTAATGTGCAGAATGCATTTGCATTGTTAAAGAGGTCTCCTTATACCTAAAATGGATGCCACCACAGTAGTTTGTCAGTCACAGTGGACAGGAATAGCTGACATACAGGAAGGCAGGGACAGCGCCACGCCTTAATGCCCTTGTCAGTTGCCAGGAGTGGGGGGTGGGGGTGGGGGGTGGCCAATAGCTCAGGCTGTGTGCTCAGGTGCTCCATGGGCTCTCTGTCTGGGCAGGGCAGTGTCACGCTCTGGGATCAGCCTCCCCCCGAACCCCGCCATCTCCACGGTAGAGCAGCAGCCTCCTGGGTACTTAGGTTGGTCCTGAGCTTTCACCTGCAGGAATCCCCAGGTTCTCCCTTTCGGGAGCCCAGGGACATCATTCAGCTGGAGGCAACCGTCCAGGACCCGCCCCCTGCCTGAGAACTAAGAAGATCAACACCTCTACAGCAGACCCATAAGCCCCTGGTCACACACACGGGCATCTTGAAATAGGGGATGGGAAACTGTCCAGACAGGTCATCATGGAGTGAATACATGGCATCACCACTACCCTCGGGAATATTCATTCATCTATGATAGATTAAGCCCCAACCCCCACCACTTCCATGTCCTTATATTCTGTCTGGTTTTTCCCTTGACTTTAGCCATCCCCATTCATGCTTCTGAAGGTTATCTGCCTACTCTTTTTTCAGTCCTTCGCTCTCCATGACTTGCTCCTAGGGCAATTGGAACTATTTTCTGCCTCCTCTATCAAGACATCCTCCTCCCTCTCAGCTCCTGAAGGTTGTACCTTCTCGACTTTCTTTTCTTTTCCTTACTTTCTTGATCTTTATTTGACTTATGTCTTGATGCTGTACTTTGTCATTTTTTTCTTCCATCCACTAACATGGAGGTTGCTGACCCTCTTTTTACTCAATACCTTCTTCTCACACTGTTTTATACCATCACTGCTGTGTGAAAAAATTTCAAATCTTGCCAGCAGTCTGATTGTCTGAATGCCATTCTGAATTTTGCCTCTGTCTTTGGGTAGTTCCTTCTGAAACTCCTGGCAGCACCCCTAGCACACCCTGCTCTGAAGCTCCTTCTCCATCCCAGCCCCAACTCAGCTTTTCCTTCTCACATCCCTGTTTCAGGGCAGGGCCCACCATTCCCCCACTTTGATTCAAACCCTTCAAGGTAATCTTGGCTTCTCAACCAATTATTGAATCTTGATGATTCCCTCTCCTGAATGCCTGTCCCATCCCTCACCTCCATTTCTGTATATGGTATCCTATTCTAGGTTCTTTCCCTCTCAATGGGATTGTTACAGTAGCCTCTCGGCTGGCCTATCACCTTGCTTTTCTTTCTTCTGCCACCTTGGACAAATTCTCACAGAGAACTCCCATGTATAAAAGCTTTCAATAGCTCTTTACTGTTGACTAAATTGAGCCTAACTTCTTAGCCAGACATTCAAATCTCTTCATAATCTGTTCCCAGCCTATCTGTGCAACCCTAGTTCATTTACAGACTTAGAAATATTTATTAAACTTCTATACTTCGTGCCAGACTGGCCTAGGCACTGGAAATACAGCAGTGAAGGAAATCAAATTCTCAGTTCACATTCTAGAACTTACATTCTAGAGAAGAGAGTCAGACACTAGGAAAACACATAAACATGTTGGATAAGTGCTTGTGGAAAAATGAATTAGGGTAAGAGGGTAGGTAGGTGGTGATGGGAGTAGCACTTTATTTTTTTTTAATTTGTATTTATTTACTTGAGAGAGAGAGAGATGAGAGAGTGCACACGGAGGAAGAAGCAGGCTACTTGCCCAGCAGGAACCCGACTTGGGGCGCGATCCCAGGACCCTGGGAAGGCAGGCACTTAACTGACTGAGCCACCCAAGTAGGGAGTAGCACTTTAGATGGGATGGTCAGCCAGACCTTTTGATGAGGTGGAATTCATCTAGATAATTGAATGAAAGGACAGTGAGCCTTAGGAATAGCTACGGGAAGGGCATTTAGGTTGTGGGAAGAAAAAGTTCAAAGTCCTTGAGCAGGAACATGCTTGGCAAGATGAAGAAACCACAAGGGCACCAGTGGGATGCGCAGAGTGAACAAGGAGGAGGATGAGAGGTGAGCTCTGAAGAGGAGGCTGGGGGCTATGTTATGTAGGCTTTGTGGGCTATGATATGCATTTAGAATTTAATTCTGAATGAGGTGGAAGGCACTGGAAGGTTCTGAGTAGTTGAGTGACATGTTCTAAAAAATATTACAGACAGCTGTGTGGAGAACAGACGGAGGAGGGGATGAAGGAGAATGAAAACCGGGATACCAGTTAGGAGGCTATGGCAATGATGTAGGCAAGAGATGGGATGAGAGACGTTGTAGAGGTTGAGAAGTTGTCAAATTCTGGTTACAGTTGAAGGTGGTGCTGACAGCATTTGCTGATGGATTGGACGTGGAGCGTCAGAGAAGAAAAGAATCAAGGATGATTCTGAAGCAACTGGAAAAGTGCAATTGCCATAACTAAGCTCTACAAGAAGACTGTGGGAAGAGAAGCAAGTCTATGGGGGAAGGAAAGTTCAGTTTAGGGTGTATTAAGTTTGAGGTGACTATTAAACATCTAAGTGAAGATGTCAAGCTGTCAGTTGGATATTTGACTCTAGAATTCACAAGCAAGATCCAGGCTAAAAATAAACTTAGAAATTGTTTGTGTATGGGTGGTATTAGCATTCAGGGACAAGGAGAGATCTCCTAGAGAAAGTCTACACTCTCTGGCTACACATACACAGAGGCCAGTGGACCGAACTTGGGTCACTACAACACTAGGAGGCAGAGAAGGTAAAAAGGGCTCAGTAAGGGAGACCCTATAGGTAGGAGGAAAGATAATCAAGACACTATGGTGGCTTGGAAGCCAAGGGCAGCAAGGGTTCAACAAGGAGGGGAAGTTTGTGACTTGCTTTCAAGTAATCATGTGTGTGTGTGTGTGTGTGTGTGTGTGTGTGTGTGTGTGTGAAGGGAGATGGGGGGCTTCCTTCAACAAACAGGAACTACCACAAACTGATCACTGCTATATATGGGTAGATGGGACGTCACGTACATTTTCCTTACTTTTGTATATGGTTGACATTTCCCTTTAAAAAGGGTAAAAAAAAATAAACAAATAAGTAAAAAAGGGAAAGAGAGGGGGAAAAAACCAAAAACAAAACAGCAACTAGGGTGTGAGAAGCTGATAGTGCTGGGAGGTCACTTAGGAGAGTGTATTTGACCCTGTAGAGGGCACTGCAGATGGTGACAGGAGCATTCTCAGTAGAGGCAGAGCCTGATGGATACAAAGGAGGGGCGCCTGGGTGGCTCAGTTGGTTGAGGGTCCGACTCTTGATTTCAGTTCCGGTCATGACCTCAGGGTTGTGAGATGGAGCCCCGAGTTGGGCTCTGTGCTGAGTGTGCAGGCTGCTTCAGACTCTCTTTTCCTCTGCCCTCCCTTGCCCCCAACTTGCACGTTTTCTCTCTCTCTCTCTCTCTCAAAAAAAAAAAAAAAAAAAAAGAGAGAAAATACAAGGAAAGCAGAGGGAGTGAGCAAGTGCAATCACCTCCTAGGAATCTTGCAGGAAAAAGGACCCTCTAGAGAAAAGGGTAGCTGGAAGGAGATCAGGGCCCAGGGCAGTTGGTTGGTTGGTTAGCTTAAGTCAGAGTGATTACAGCCAGATTTCCTTCCCCTGTATTTCATACAAGCCTTAGACAATTTGCTCCAAAGCAGCCCTCCCCACGTTCTTTGTCTGCACCTCCCTGCCCATTCACCCTGCCCGTCCACGAAGGTCTGGAACGCGTCACATCTCCTGCGTCATCCCAATTGTATGTGATGTGTCCAGGCATACAGACTCTACCTACATGCAGAATTTTCAAGAAATTTTTTACAGGAGAGTTTCGGTTGTCATGTGGCTCAGGGCTCTCTCTAGCAGCCCTCGTCGTCGATGTGTATCAGAGCACACAGTGTGTTTAGACTGGAGATCAAAACTACACAATGTTCCCCTGACAGCTTTCAGAAGGGAACCAGAACTTCTACAGGAACTATAAAGTTTCTTATTTCTTTAGATCCTGGAAGATAGCATTCGATAGTAGCAACAAGAGTAATATCTTTCACTTGCCTTTCCCACTCTAAAAGACATGGCTAGAAGCACCAATTTACGCTCAGGGATCACGGAGTGGTATTTATTTTTAAAACTAACTGAAAAGCCTCAGCAGTTACTCAAAGATTTCTCTTTGAAAACATCAGAAGCTGGGCAGGAGTAGGTGGGGAGGGAGAAGGAGCCTCCTAGCTGAAGACGTGGCAGCCTCAGTGAAACTGCACCAAAAAATAAGATGTGATTGAGAACACGACTTTCCTCACACCTCCCCTCAGAATATCTCATGGCCAGGAGGCCAGGGCAGTTTCTTAAGATTCCTTCGATTCACAGACATGTACCCCTGGGGATAAAAAATTGTTTATAAAAAAATAAAAATTAAAAAAAAAAAAGAATATATTCAACTACAAAAAAAAAAAAAAAAAAAAGATTCCTTCTGCTGAGAAGTTTCCTCAGAAGCACTTACTTCCAGTGCAAAAGGCAAGAACAGACAAGACACTTCTAGTCAGGATTAAATACAAGACACATCGTAGATGGCCTCTGAAGAAATTCTGAAGAAATGAGATGTTTTCAGAGCTGCTATTATGATGAGAAGGCCAGAGTGACAAAAAAATCATGCTCGTATAAGCTAAACTGAGGGAGACAACAGCAAATACGTCTTGAGTCTAGACAGCAAGTACAACAGGGCATTTGCACCTCCTGCCCTAAACACGACTGAGGGCCCGCTGCTGTTATACACCCTGTGTTATGGGCCAAGACCCTTGTCTGGAGAGGAGACTGGCGGAGACTATCACGATACAGTGTGAGATCGAAGAGGCTACCTACGGCAGGAAAGCCCCCTCGATCCTGAGATGAAGGGAGTTTGGGGTCTCTGGCAGAAGCAGGAGCAGCACCATGAGGAAAGATTCCTGGGTTTAGAGAACATGGAGTTCTGGGAATGACAAGGAGGCATACAGATACAACCCAAATCTGAATACAGACTGCAGCCAGATCATGGAAGGCCTCTGACATCTCGGTCCAGAGAGCTCTTCCTGGTGAGCAACAGCAGGAACAGGTCTGCAGTCTTGAGAGGTCATTCTGGTGGCAGCGTTCTAAAGGGAAAACAGACTGTGCACCAACTTCGAAGTTGTGTACATTGGTGACTCTATGGGTCTGATTTGTTGTCACATTGTTTTTGTGTTTTATCTGCCTATGCTTATTTTTGTACCTTAAACAGCTGAGGGATTCATTCTCTCCAGGATGGTTTCAACATTCAGACAATTCATTTTTCACCTGTACACCTTATATCTCAAAGGCATGATAAAATAAACAATTGTGAGGTATACTATGATAAATTCTCGCTATGCAAATGACCTTGGGCTACAGAACCAGGGGGGGGGTTTCTTGCCCCTCTGCCCGCTTACGAGCTGCCTGGAATTTCACCTGTGCAATGAAAAAGTTTTCGCCTGGGCCATGAAAAAGTTTTCACCAGTTTGGGGTGAAATGTAGAAGCAAAGGACCACGTAGAGAATCATAAAACAAAGTTTGTTCTATGCAAAGACACACCTTTTCTTCTAAATTATGTCCTACTCCTTTTTTGGGTGTTAAGATTCTCTTTATTTTGGGGCAACTGGGTGGCTCAGTTAGTTAAGCGTCTGCCTTTGGCTTGGGTCATGATCCTAGGGTCGTGGGATCGAGTCTCACATCAGGCTCCCTGCTCAGTGGGGAGCCTGCTTCTCCCTCTCCCTCCGCCTCTTCCTCTGCTGCTCTCCCTGATTGTGCTCTCTATCAAATAAAAAAAAAAAAAATCTTGGGACGCCTGGGTGGCTCAGTTGGTTAAGCGGCTGCCTTTGGCTCAGGTCATGATCCCAGCATCCTGGGATCGAGTCCCACATCGGGCTCCTTGCTCGGCAGGGAACCTGCTTCTCCCTCTGCCTCTGCCTGACACTCTGTCTGCCTGTGCTCGCTCTCTCTCTCTGCCTCTCTCTCTGACAAATAAATAAATTTAAGAAGAAAAAAAATTAAAAAAAAAATCTTAAAAAAAATTCTCTTTATTTTATGAAATAATGGCAACCTGATATTTCGTAAAGCCACTCCATGGCCAAACAGTTGGCAACCCTGGATGCATGCACTCATCTGTAGAAATGTGAAGTCTTCTTAGAAGCCTGGCAGGCCCCTGGTCTGAGGGCCCTCCACCACCACCCTGTTCACCCTGCACAGCTGTTGGTCCCCTGATGGCAGTCTGGTAGGAGGAAGGACGCTTCTGGGTTAACCAAGGCTGACACCAACCTGCCAAAGCATCAGAGTTGACAGTTAACTATGCAACGATCAGAAAAATGTTGGCCCGGTGTGTAATTTAATCACTTATTTCTTCCTAATTATGTCTCTGAAATTTAGCATCTTAATGAGAATATTAAACTTCTTTTCATGGCCTCTGTGTCACTCACATTCAAATATTGTTAAATAAGTGGTTAGGTAAGTCCCTAAAAATATATCCACTTTGCTGATCCCAACTTCATCTCCCTGCTTTAGAGAGAGGTGCTTGGGGGGCTTGGGGCTAACCCTGTTAGCCCCAAAGAAATAGTTTGGGGCCCCTGGCATGGAAGCAGCCCCTGGCACGGAAGCAGCCCCCACGCTGGGGCTGCAACAAAGCCTTGAGGAGTATTGAACAATCAATCAGACGTTGGGAGTCAGAAAGACCTATATTTGGGCCTCAGCTCACAACTTACCAGCTACATCACCTTGGGTTAATTACCTCTCTGAGTCTCAGGTTTCTTAACTACAAAAGGAGGATAGTAACAGTACCTACCTGCACGGGGCTGTTGTGTTTAGGACAGTCATAATGCTTGGTAAATCTTCAGTAATGGCAATATTGCCTTCTTTGTAAACATGGGCTATTTACAAAGCATGAGCCTTCATAAGAATCGTGTTAGACCTGGAAAGTCTCTTTTTTTGGTGGGGGGGAGTCTCTTTTTGATCACCTGGCTCGATCTCAGTATTTTATAGATGGGGACGGGGTGGGGGGATAGAGGGTGTGATTTAGAGAGAACACAGAATCAATGAGAGGCAGAGCCTCGACTTGGTTTCTGGGGTTAGCCAGGGTTTTTCTACCACATTGGTCTTCCCCACGTGCAAGTATTTGGTTCTTGACTTTCAAGCTCTTTTGTCTAGAAAGGACTATGCACCTAGTTCCAAATGGTATCATTTGAAAATTACAAATGGCAAATTCCATACTTTAAAAAAATGAAGAATCAACAACAACAAAAAAACTGATAGCGGTCATTACGTCACTATTTCAGAATATTTACTGCAGAAAGCATTAAATGTGTTAAAAATAATGTAACACAATATCTACTCATATAGTAGTGCACTAAGAAGAGGTGGATGAACAGAAATATAATAAGTATCATTTACAGATGTGCTTTGTGCTTCCCCCCACTCTTTTACACTCCAAAAAGTAAAGGTGTAAACTGCACCCCCCAAGTCAATCCAACTTCTTGGTTTCTCAGGAAGAAAACAGAGGATTTTCCAAGTCTTTATGCTAATTCTAGAATGCAACAAAAGAAAGGACATGAGATCATTAGTCAAATAAAGGGACACAAAACAAAGTGGATACACTTTCTGTTATTTTAAATCAGTAGTTTTATTACAAGCCACATGGACACACAGTTAGAGAAGGAATGTCCTGACATTTTCTGAGCATTTCATGGAAAGCAAATGTAACCATCCAGGCAGTCGAGTCATCCACATCTTCTCCAAATTCAAAGCAAAAGCTTTTATATTTGATAACTCAGGAAAGCAAAGTTTTCTTATTCTTGTCTACAAAACTTCAGTGTCAGAAAATAGTTACAGTGAAGTGGGCTGACAAGGGAAGGGTTTCCTTCCTTCTTGCTGTCCCAATCCCTGCCTCTTGGTTTTCCCCCTTGACTTTCTAGATGACTTTTTATGATACTGCAGATGACAGTGTGTTCAGGGGCCAAAGGGGATCTACTTATCAGGCCGGCGATTATACTTCACTGTAATTGAAAGGAAAGAACAAATTAAGAAAATTAAGTCCTGGAAAATGCACAAAGGCAAGGGGGAAAATATCTGGGTGTATTAAAAATGAGATGCTCTTTTCACATAACTCATTTTAAAAGGTTACAATTACCATAAACATTTAACTCCATT
Organism: Mellivora capensis; assembly: GCA_004024625.1. NCBI lineage: Eukaryota > Metazoa > Chordata > Mammalia > Carnivora > Mustelidae > Mellivora > Mellivora capensis. The sequence goes on from PISX010023490.1 coordinate 17,968, forward strand.
AAAGATCACTGGCAAAAACTAGCTCTTATATCTGCAAAAGGGCTCTGCATTTATACAGGCTTGGAGGAAAGCGACCTATCAGGTGAAACGAGTCACTAATCCTGGTGAAGCAGGCGTCAGACTATCTGGAGTTGCATAGGTGTTTTTTCAGACCCACTTTGTAGAAGACACTATGGAACCTTGACAAATTTCCACCTTTCAGCAGTCATTGCAGTAGTCAGGTGTTTTAATCCCTTTAGTGCCCAAACTCACAAAAGCACTCTAGGAATGAAATACTAAAATGACCTTCTGGATACATTCACTAAGCGTTACATAACTTGGAAAGAACAAAGGAAAAAGCCCAAGTGTGACTCTAGTATTTCATATAGAAAAGCACTGCAGGAGAAAACTTTGTTTAAAAACATCAAAACGCAGGTGAATGTAAATACATTTTTGGTTAATCTGTGCTATACCATATAGAAATCCTGTCAGATATTCAGTCTGCTGGGTAACTCATTTGCATTTTTCATGTCTAATTGTATTAGTAGAAGAATATACACGGATGCATATACTGACACATGTATATGCATATACATATATAAAATTCAGATCATGAAAATTTGTTTTAAATATACATATTTAAAACCTGTACCTCTAAAAATAAATACCTTAGCCTCTAGTAGGCTAATTCTCAGAGTTCCTTCACAAGCCAATCAGAACACAGCTTCTCAACAACGGCAGATGACCAATTAGCTGCTCTTTAAATCCATTATCTATCAGTAAATGTTGTAAAATTCAGATGTGTAACAGAAATAGCATCCCCAGCACAGAACAGAGATAGAATTCTGGCTTTGAAAATCAATGTCTTGACTTCCTTGATGTTTAGTTCCTACAGATGTCTACTCTTTGCCTCTGCATTTATCTAGCAGTGGGAGAGCGGTTTCTAGTGACAGCATTCTATTCCAGGGGCATTACTTTCTAATCAAAGGAGTCGGCCGGCATGTCCTTTGCCATTTTGTTCAAGGGAACTAACACAACATCGTTTGTATTTGATATCACTCCCATAGTCACAGTGAATTGTGTGTTTTAATGTAATTTACAATGTGCCGATACCACTGAGGTAAAGCAGAAGTAGCCCTGGCTCTTTTAAAAGGAAAAAAAAAAAAAAAATGAGTCTCCCAGGAGAACACTACATAAAAGGGACCCGGTGGTGGATATCTAAGTTCTAGGAGGTACCCCAAAACCACTGCCAGAATGACACACTGGATTGCTGATATTTTAGTTCCAAGAATAGAAACATGAAAATACTCAATATACTTCCTTTAAAAAGGATGCAACTCACAAAAACAGGGCTTTACTTTTTTACTTTAACATTTCAAAAAAAAAAACTTAAAATGATATAAGCCCGACCAAGTTGTTCTATATAGTACAATACTTAACAACCTTGTCATTTGTTTTTGAATACAAGAATCTCAGAAATGTAGGAAATCCATGATAAATGATAGCAAGAATGTTTAAAGCCATTGCCTAGATTTTTTTGAAAAGGAAAACTTATCATAGTTGAAATACAGCTTCTAAAAAATACAGTGTTTTCTGCGCTCACAGTTCCAGATTACTAACTTTATAAATTAAAGGTGAAAGTTATCCATATACAAACAAGGCCTCTTTTTCATTGATTTCAATCTCGATTAAACCTTTGGATATTTCAATCTTCAGATTCACAAGGTAAGGCTGAGTTTATCAGATATAAATAAAATGTTTAAAGTCCACGAGGTATTGCAGCACTGAGGAAACAAATGCATCAAATATTTACAAGCTGGCTACAATACTCTTATTTTAAAAAAAAATTCAAAATGTGTATCAACATCAAGCCACACTCTTTTTCCAATATCTCTGGCTGCAAAAATGGGGCAACAGCATCTTTCCCCACTCATTTTTCCTCTCAATCCTTGAGTCAGGGGCGGGTCTTAGGTCAAAGGGCGAGGTCTTTTGGGAGGTGGTGGAGGCATGAGCTCTGTGTCGGGGTCCAGATGATGCTTCCGCTTCTGCCCTTGCGAAGCTGCTGCACATCTGTCGATGAACTCAAACAGCATCTCCTTGGTGACAGGGTTGGAGATGCTGTTGCACACAGCTGTGGACAAAGGGAGACATGTGTCTCACGTGAGGGTTAATTAAGGCAGCTGACTCACCACAGGGAGATGCGAAAGGTGAAAGGTTTTCGTCCGACAGGCTGAACACTTTCATTTCACCGACTGGGGTGACAGGCTTCACACATGAAACGACTCTCCACCCTCCCCTGCCCCCCAAACGAGTGCTCTTCTGGTGGATATTCTTTCCTGTACCATTAATTTTATTTTTATTTTATTTATTTTTTTAAAAGATTTTATTTATTTATTTGTCAGAGAGAGAGGGAGAGAGAGCGAGCACAGGCAGACAGAGTGGCAGGCAGAGGCAGAGGGAGAAGCAGGCTCCCTGCCGAGCAAGGAGCCCGATGTGGGACTCGATCCCAGGACGCTGGGATCATGACCTGAGCCGAAGGCAGCCGCTTAACCAACTGAGCCACCCAGGCATCCCAGCTGTACCGTTAATTTTAAACCAAAACTTTAAGTATTTGAATTACAACCACTCTGTCGCTATCGTTTTCCCTCTCTCCGAAACCGCTTTCATAAGATTTTAACGGACCACAGCGCATCACGCAACAGTCTATACTCAACCAAAACTTCTACAGAAACCGTGTGCTACCATCCTCCAGTCTCATCTGTCAGAAGGAACTCCACCCTGTCATGACGGCACCCACCACCGTTTCTACTGAACAGGGAGGTTCCACTGGAGCAGACAGATTGTACTATTTTATTTTAATAACTTGTTTGAGATAAGCAAGGTATTCTAATAAAATTATGAATAAATACGGCATCTTTTCTTATGTGATCAAAATTGACCATCAGTCCTGTGAATTGTATTTACATATCTAGTTTGGGGGTGGGGGGAGGACAGTGGCTTAATTATTCCCATTTTCAAAATTAACTCATCTTGTCTGAACACAGATGCTAGTTCCAACAGAACCCTTAAATGTACAATAGAAACTTTCATAAACTGCAAAACTGAAACTGGCAATTTCTGTATTTTCTCATAAGCTTATCATATAATCAGCATCATCACTGACTGAGCAGTCTAAAGGCACACAATTCTATTAACCTTTAATCTTGGTTTTTATCCGGTTTTTGGTTTTGTTTTCCAGCTTCACTAAAAATGCAATCCAGAGCAACAACTGCTACTGCTACTATAAGGTTTACCTTACAAAATTAATTAATTTCTGTTGTTCTCCATGAAGGAAACTTACTATTCTGAATTTCCAAAGCATTTATATTGTACCCAAAGAACTCTCCGGAAAGATAGCACAGCAGGTTTTAGGAGTTTTTTTTTTTTTTTAAATGGTTTTTCATTTACTTTGTTCTCCATTGTTTGTAAAGCTATTTTAGGAGCTGGAAATTACATTTTCCCCCTGCTAATTTTGTCTTTTACCATCTGGCAAACAATGGTTTTTATAGTTCTGAATAGATCTGAAATTATCATGGCTTTTGTTGTTGTTGTTGTTGTTCAACAAATTCAACTTGTATACAGCCCATTATCCTGCCCTTTACACTTCTCTTTTGGGTGCATGGGCACAAGCCCACAGGCCTAGAGACGGGAACCTACAAGCCAGCCAGAGCAGACAGTCACAGCCCTTTTCCCAGCCAGCAAGGACAGGGGTCTGAGTGACCCTGTGCCCCATCAAGCAGAACACCAAAGACAGCACATTTTGATTATAAACCTTAACGTGCGCTCTCTCTCTCTCTCTCTCTCTTAATGTGACAAACATCGGTACGTTGTCATACTCACCCATGGCAGTGTTGTAGGCATTAGGAAAACTTTTATCTGTTCTCTGTCTCATGAAGACCCAGCTGTTATTCTCAAATTTGCATTCTATAATTTTGTTGTCATACTGTTTTAGCTCTTTTGTCACCTGTTTTAAAAGAGAATTGAGGAAAATATTTAAATCACTTGAAAGGCTTTTTGCTTCCACTGTGTGACAGACACATTAGGGAATGCCAAAAACACCTCAGTAACTCTTCACGCAGAGCTTTTTGTCATGTGAAGTGTCTAATCAAGCCGAAGGATATGGTGTGCACTCCCTTGTACACATGCTCATTAATCTGACATTTTAAAAATAGTCGTGAAAACGGCTGTCAATATATAGCAATTAAAAGAGGCTAAGCAGAAACCAGCCACTTCTGGGCCAAATGCAAATATGTTACCATAGGGACCAATGCCTTCAATATTTCTGCATCCCTATGGCTTTCAGAAATTGAGGAGGCTGCTTAGGTTCGTCAGCATTCAGAAGGCTCTCACTATCTAGATTCCTACGTCACAACCTAAGAAGTTCCCTTCACCAGTTGAAAGAAAAAGTTATACATAGAGAGTAAACACTAGGATGAGATCCAGGTAATGTGCATGCTAAATATTTTGCTTTTCAAGAAGTAACAACTAACCCAAACTCTAATCTTTGGGTTAGTTACCCTTTCCATCTCTCCAAACTACGGTGAACATAGAGATGAAGCTACCTTAGATTTTAGTTGGGTGGCTTTTTTGGCTCCTTCACCTCAGATGATGGAATATGAATTACAACTTACTCTACCAAAGCTAACAAGTATCCATGGTAACCATAAAACCTTTTAAAAGATATTTCATCAGGCTGTGAGGACAGTTTTCATAAATAGGAACCTAAGCTTATCTTTGCAGTTTTCAAATCAAATGCCAGTCATGGTAATATTTTAATTCTGTCCTCATCTTTCACAGCTAACAACTTTTCTTCACAATATGGTAGATTGCAATCATTTAAACTTCGTTAGCATTATTTGAAATGCTCTCATTTTTCTACCCGCAGATTCAATACCACCTAGGAATATGAAGGGAAGCAAATTTTTAAGTTGCTTTCAATTCACAGATTAGGCTGTGCATGTCTTCATAAATACTATCAAATTGTATTCCTTTTCCCTTAATGAGTATTACATTGGATTGGATTATTTGCATTTTTTTTAAAGATTTTATTTATTTATTTGAGAGAGAGGCAGTGAGAGAGCATGAGCGAGGAGAAGGTCAGAGGGAGAAGCAGACTCCCCGTGGAGCTGGGAGCCCGATGCGGGACTCGATCCCAGGTCTCCGGGATCATGACCTGAGCCGAAGGCAGTCGTCCAACCAACTGAGCCACCCAGGCGTCCCGGATTATTTGCATTTTCAATAAATCCAACAGGACCAATACATTCAGTGGCTATGGAACAGACATGCCCAAAAGATTGATGTTCCACTTAGCAAACTTGCTAAAATTATTCTCAAATACTCACTATTCTAATCTCAATTCCCCTCCCCTTCTTCCTAAGGATCCACCTCCTTTTACTTTTGATACATTATCTATAGTCAAGTATTAGGCAACTCATTCAGCTAGGTAACCACATTTATCACATGTAGGATCTAACAAAGGTGAGTTTCTAAACCTTTCAGAGCCTCCATTTTATAATTTCTAAAATGGGCAAAGGAGTTCCTAATTTACCAGAACCCTGGAAGAATAATAAATGAAAGTATCTGGCACATAGTGGTCGATCAGTAAAATTATTAATTAAATTAAAATTAGGAAAGAATATACTGCTTTCAAAAACAAAAAACACTTTATAAGTAAATTCACCAAAGAAACCAGGATGACATGGAAAGGTATGCTTTGAAAACAGGTGTCAAGAAAATTGTTTCATAGGTACTACACAAAGACAGGCTTGTATCAACAATGTGCAGTCGGTACTTTCACTGACCAGCAATCCTAGCAAGTCTTTATCATATAGCTCATCATTCTTGTGTTCCTGGTTTCAGAACTGCTATACATTATGTGCTGCTCAATCTGACTACAACAACTAAGCAGCATTATTAAGTATCTGCATATCTGTTTGGGCATGCATTAACAACAACCGGGAAACAGTGTTCTGAAAAATGCATGCATCTGCCACTGCAGTAACCTAAATGTATATCCACGTTCAAGAACAATTCGTTGTTCTTCTGATCACATCAGTTATATTCCCAAGGTAGAAACATTACAAGGTACTCATTTGGTTTGGTAGTAAGATATATTTAACTGACAGAAATAATACTTCTCATATGTGTATAAACTAAAGACAGTTGTCACTAATGGTCAGATCAAGAGAATGAGTGCCATACAGGGGAGGAGTTTAATTTTAGTATCCAAATTCAAATTCTATGACAGTAACCACCCTCAGCCAAGTACATATTATTATTTATTAAAACAAGACCCTGTTAGGCCTTCTATAATCAACTAATAAGAGTTTGAAAGTAATAAGAATAAAATATTTATAAATCAGGATTTCATACCTGTACTATTATACTGAATTAATGAATGTTATTGTTTTTTTAAAGAGCAATATACAATGTATTTTATATTGAAAAATATTTTGTTCATGTATCCATCTTGTTGAGTACCATACTTTTTTATACTATTTTAATCTATTGATAAAATGAGGTGAAGAGACAATCCAATGAAACTGGATCTAGTATCTCTGGAGGGTTATTTTTGTTTTTGTTTTTTGTTTGTTTGCTTCTTTTTTTTTAAAGAGAGGGAGAGAGAGAGACAAAGAGAAGGGGGTGGAGAGGGGCAGAGGGAGAGAGAGAATCTTAAGCAGACTCCGCATATAGCACAGATCCTGACACAGGGCTTGATCTCACAACCCTGAGATCATGCCCTGATCTGAAATCCACTGAGCCACCCAGGTGCCCCTAATATCTCTGGAGATTTTTAAATTAGCAGCTCAATAATGATACCTGCAATAAAGAGCCCACAGTAGAGTCAGGTACAATCACAGGTGCTCCTCTCTATACTATTCTTAGAGACTACTTTTTGTAACTTAAGTGCTAGGCATATACCTACAAAAGGCAAATCATCAGTGTTGGCTGAACTAACCTCTACCGAGCAGGCTAAGTTACATTTCTATTTCTAGTGGTGGGATGAAACTCTGTAACTTACTGTCCCTGTTTCTTTCGGGAGAGCTGCTTTCCTATAAAGAGCTCATGCTGGGGCGCCTGGATGACTCAGTCGGTTAAGTATCCAACTCTTGCTTTTGACTCAGGTTATGATCTCAGGATCGTGAGTGTGTTGGACTCTGCACTCAGTAGGGAACCTGCTTGTCTCTCTCTCTCTCTGCTTCTCCCTCCACTTGTGCTGTCCCTCAAATAAATAAATAAATAAAATCTTTTTTTTTAAAGCTCATCTTTCTTTCATAGAGAGACTGCACAAAGGCTTGAGGGGCGGGGCATTTCTCTGAATTAATTTGTTCTAGAGACACTTTAAAATAACAAATATCCTTAGACTGAGAAGTCCATCAGTGAGTTGCAGTGATTCTATTTTTAACTTTTAATTTTGAAATAATTTTAGATTTACAGAAAAGCTGTGTATAGATGGTATAGAGAGGTCTAGTATTCCCATCACCCAGCTTCCCCTAATGTTCACATTTTATGTATCACGGTGCATTTATCAATTCAAAGAAATTCATGTTGGTACAACAATTAACTGAACTGCATACTATTCAGACTTCAGTTTTTCCACTAATGTGTCTTTATCTGTTCCAGGGTCCCATCCAGGAAACCACACTGCACTTAGTCATCATGTCTCCTTAGCTTCCTCTGATCTGTGACAGTTCCTCAGACCATCCTTGACACTTCTGAAGAGTACTAGTCAGATATTTGTAGAACGCTCCTCAAGTTGGAATTTTCTGATGTTTTCTTATGATTAGACCGAGATTGTAGATTTGGGGGACAAATGCCATGAGGTGAAGTGCCTTTCTCATTGTGTAATATCTGGGGGGAGGGTATATTAGCAACATGACTTACTACTCGTGATGCTATCCCCAAGCATTTCGTTAAGATGGTATGTGCCACGTTTCACTACTGGAAAGTTACTACTGTTCTCTTCTCCATACTCTGTGGGTTAGTTACAAGTCACTATGAACAAAGAGCCCCACTCAAGGAAAGGGGAAGTAAGCTCCAATTCCTGGAAGGAAGAGTACCCAAAAAGTTATGGACATTTATTAAAACCACCACAGAGTTTCTTGAGAGAGATATGTTTCTTGAGAAAGATATTTTGAGACTATGCAAATAGTCTGTTTCTCCTTAAAGTTTTGCTCGTTAATTTCAGCATTCATCTGTGAATTCTGCCCACAGCAATTATTCCTGTGGTGTTCTAATGGGGGTTTTCTCTTTTCTCCATCTCTTCTGCATTTATTATCTGGAATTTTTCTGTAAGGAACACTTGTCCCATTTCCCTCATTTATTTATTTGCTTATTTGTATCAGTATAAACTCATGGATATTTATTTTATTCTTTGGCTTATAATAAACTCCTTCTGTCATTTATTTTGTTGGTCAAATTGTTCCAGTTTTGGCATTGGGAATTCTCTTAGGTTGGCTCCAGTGTCCTTTTAATTTGTTTCCATTTTTACTTACTTACTTACTTACTTATTTTCAGCATTTACTTTCTGGCAATTCAAGATACTACTCTCCAGGCTCATCTTTGTATTTTCTCTGCCCCAGCCCTAGAGTCAGCCATGAAGTCCTCTACCAGGATTTTTAAGAACAATATCACTCCTCAACAGTCGAGGCTATGCTAAGAAAGTACTGTCACCACCTGTTCAGGTTAGAATTTAAAAGTATTATTGAGGGAAAGAGAGAGAGAGAGAGAGAATGACAATGAGATTCTAAAGATGAATCCACATTTTACTTAGAAATTTCTGTTCCATCTTTTGTGAAGTGCTCTCTGGAGCTAAACTAAATTGGCCATTTTTTTCTTTTTGAAGTTATAGTTCTACTCTTTGATAATTCAAGTTCTACCTCTACAGAGTGACAGAGAGTAAATTTTAAAAACATATCTTTAGTAGATAAAACAAAAATCTTATTTTCATGTAAATAACTTCAATTTCTAGTACTTATAAAGGCATAGAGAATAAAATAACAAGTCAGAAATGAAATGGAATTATAAAAGTTTTCCTTATGGTGTCAGAACAACACAAATAGTTTAAATCTGAATTATTAGATAAATAATCTTTTGGAAATACTACATATATAGTAGGCCCTTGATATATCACTTTTAGAAAGTACATCCACTACTGGAGAAAGTAAAACATTTGACAAGTTATCCTCTTTAAAAAAAAAATGTTACACCTAGGGACGCCTGGGTGGCTCAGTTGGTTGGACGACTGCCTTCGGCTCAAGTCATGATCCCGGAGACCCGGGATCGAGTCCCGCGCATCAGGCTCCCAGCTCCACGGAGAGTCTGCTTCTCCCTCTGACCTTCTCCTCGCTCATGCTCTCTCACTGCCTCTCTCTCAAATAAATAAATAAAATCTTAAAAAAAAATGTTACACCTATAGCTACTATTATGTATAAATAGCATACTTTGCATTTGCTAAGTTGGAAACAGAGCAGAAGGAAGTCTCTCTCTCAGGAATGGTGGGGTCTTCAAGCCCTTCAATCGGGCATTCAATTAATCAAAGTAGCCAATAAAAAGATCAGCTAGAACTCTGCTTTATTTATCCTAAAGGTCATCACAGACAAGTCATAACTTCAGAGTATGAAATTCCCACTATACTACAGATTATTACCTTCCAGTAAAGTCAGAGTTAGTCAGAGTTCTTACTCAAAATATAAAATATTTCTGTATAGAACAATGGACATACAGATAAAACAGTGATATGCTGGCAATGGTTATTGGTGGATGGTGGAATTAATGACTTTTACCTGTGTACGTTGTATTTTCCAAACTTTCTATATGCTTAACTTTCCTAATTCTTAATAATGAAAAATTCCTTAAGAAACTATTTCATATCTTTACAGATGATATGATACTATATGTGGAAAACCCAAAAGGCTCCACTCCAAAACTGATAGAACTTGTACAGGAATTCAGTAAAGTGTCAGGATATAAAATCAATGCACAGAAATCGGCTGCATTTCTCTACACCAACAACAAGACAAAAGAAAGAGAAATTAAGGAGTCAATCCCATTTGTAATTGCACCCAAAACCATAAGATACCTAGGAATAAACCTAACCAAAGAGGCTAAGACTCTATACTCAGAAAACTATAAAGTACTCATGAAAGAAACTGAGGAAGACACAAAGAAATGGAAAAATGTTCCATACTCATGGATTGGAAGAACAAATATTGTGAAAATGTCTATGCTACCTAAAGCAATCTACGCATTTAATGCAATCCCTATCAAAATCCCATCCTTTTTTTTTTTTTTTTTTCAGAGAAATAGAACAAATAATCCTAAAATTTGTATGGAATCAGAAAAGACCTCGAATAGCCAAAGGAGTATTGAAAAAGAAAGCCAAAGTTGGTGGCATCACGATTCCGGACTTCAAGCTCTATTACAAAGCTGTCATCATCAAGACAGTATGGTACTGGCACAAAAACAGACACATAGACCAATGGAACAGAATAGAGAGCCCAGAAATAGACCCTCAACTCTATGATCAACTAATCTTCGACAAAGCAGGAAGGAATGTCCAATGGAAAAAAGACAGCCTCTTCAACAAAATGGTGTTGGGAAAATTGGACAGCCACATGCAGAAAAATAAAATTGGACCATTTCCTTACACCACACATGAAAATAGACTCAAAATGGATGAAGGACCTCAATGTGAGAAAGGAATCCATCAAAATCCTGGAGGAGAACACAGGCAGCAACCTCTTTGACCTCAGCCACAGCAACTTCTTCCTAGGAACATCGCCTAAGGCAAGGGAAGCAAGGGCAAAAATGAACTATTGGGATTTCATCAAGATCAAACGCTTCTGCACAGCAAAGGAAACAGTTAACAAAACCAAAAGACAATGACAGAATGGGAGAAGATATTTGCAAATGACATATCAGATAAAGGGCTAGTATCCAAAATCTATAAAGAGCTTAGCAAACTCAACACCCAAAGAATAAATAATCCAATCAAGAAATGGGCAGAGGACATGAACAGACATTTCTGCAAAGAAGACATCCAGATGGCCAACAGACACATAAAAAATGCTCCACATCACTCGGCATCAGGGAAATACAAATCAAAACCACAATGAGAAACCACCTCACAGCAGTCAGAATGGCTAAAATTAACAAGTCAGGAAATGACAGATGCTGGCGAGGATGCAGAGAACCCTCCTACACTGTTGGTGAGAATGCAAGCTGGTGCAACCACTCTGGAAAACAGCATGGAGGTTCCTCAAAAAGCTGAAAATAGAGCTACCCTATGACTCAGAGATTGCACTACTGGGTAAATACCCTAAAGATACAAATGTGGTGCTCCGAAGGGGCACGTGAACCCGAATGTTTATAGCAGCAATGTCCACAATAGCCAAACTATGGAAAGAACCTAGATGTCCATCAACAGATGAATGGATAAAGAAGATGTGGTATATATATATACAATGGAATACTACGCAGCCATCAAAAAAATTAAACCTTGACATTTGTGACGATGTGGATGGAACTAGAGGGTATCATGCTTAGTGAAATAAGTCAATCAGAGAAAGACAACTATCATATGATCTCCCTGATATGAGGAAGTGGAGATGCAACGTGGGGGGGGGTTGGGGGGTAGGAAAAGAAAAAATGAAAGAAGATGGGTTTGGGAGGGAGACAAACCATAAAAGACTCAATCTCACAAACAGGCTGAGGGT